>JAQFZA010000081.1:0-72853 GCA_034695115.1 Desoria olivacea | reverse complement strand
GGTACGCTGTGGTACGAGGGGGGGGGAGGGGGTCTAAAAGTCATGATTTTTGCGTTACGTAATTTACGAACAGCCCCATAGTGCAGAGTTGGACATCCAAAAGTGTGAAGTGGATTTGGTCCGGGCTTGAAGATGTCGGACGATGATTTCGAATTGTTTCCCAGAATGCTACCCTACCTGATTGGTTCAAATCGGTTTCGGGGGGAAGTGATGGAGGAGGAGGAGGCAGCGTCGAAGCTGGAGTGGCTGCACGAACGGTAAGTTGTTTAGGTTTATATCATGTAAGGTGTTGCATGATAAGTTTACTGGAAAATATATTAGGGTAAAAGTATAACCTAATTTGTTGGTGAAATAGGGACGCTGGGAGGAAATCGTACAAGCAGTCCTATTGGGGGAACTACTACAGGGAGTGCTTCCAAGTTAAGATAAGAAATGGAGACACTCTCTGCTTATGGACGACTCACAGTAGCACGAATAAGTCAGCTGATCATGAACCAGCCGGACAAGAGGACTTGCCATATGTTCTAATGCTTCACGGAGGAGGCTACTCCGGTCTTACTTGGGCCCCTTTGATCGATGAACTTAGTTGGCTAATTGAAGCGGAATTCGGGGCTTTAGATCTGAGAGGTCATGGTGGATCGAACTGTCGAGATGAGAAAGAATTGTCTTTGGACGTACTTACTCAGTAAGTAGATCAGAAGAACTGGAAGAGTTTTCTATGAGGGATGGAGCAAGAATAATTAATGATTTAACATTTTGTGTTTCGCCCTTAACCTTTCAGTGATGTAGTTGATGCTATTGAATGGATGCAGGGAGACATAATAAAGTTGGGAAGACGAAAGCTGGTCCTAGTCGGGCATTCGATGGGAGGAGCATTAGGAGTTAACGTCGCTCTCAAACTGGAAGAAAATAGCAGTATAAACTTGGCTGGGCTTATCGTACTGGATGTTGTGGAAGGATCTGCAATGCAAGCTCTTAATTCGATGCAGTTTTTTCTTCGTAGTCGACCTCAGAGATTCAAGAGTATGACCGAAGCTATTCAGTGGTGGTAGGTTACACAACTCTGTCGTACTCATGCTTTGTACTTCACAACTTCATTATTATTGATTTACAGTTTTACATTAGTGCTTAATTAATATGTACAGATTAGTTAGAATTTAAAAGGACGTGTAATTTTTCAGTGTCAGGAGCGGACAGACAAAAAACCTGGACTCTGCTAGGATTTCCATACCTGGCCAATTAAAAGACGCAGCTCCACAATCTGCTACAGAATTTGTGAATCCGAATGGCGACGTAGGAGAATGTGATAATGATTTGGCCTCCACAAAGGATCAAACCTGGACTAAGTTGGACCCAGGAAATCCAGGAAATCTCACTGAAGTGCTGAATAGAGACCACCTTCCTCCACCCAATTCGGTAAGCAAATTGTTGTGTTACTGTTTTAACGATTATACTAGAGGCATATACTTTAAAATGTAATAATTTGGTCGTCGTTTGTCGATTTATAGGATTTTGTTTGGAGAATCGATCTATCCAAGACTGAGCCCTATTGGCGTGGTTGGTTTCAAGGCTTATCGGCGAAGTGCGTGGCGGATTTTATTATTGTACTATTCTTCCGTTGCTATTTTCAAAATAAATTAATAGACCCCTTTTACAGGTTTTTATCCGTGAAATGTCCAAAACTATTGATGCTGGCAGGTGTCGATCGCCTGGATAGGGAGCTTACGGTAGGACAAATGCAAGGAAAGTTCCAAATGCAAGTTTTCCATCAAGTCGGTCATGCTGTTCATGAAGATGCTCCCGACAAAGCAGCTCAGTGTGTTGCAGCCTTTTTGCATCGACAGCGGTTGGTGAAAAATAAAACGCCCATCCATCCATCCTTACCCGGCTGCTGAAGGGAGATTTTTCAACACTTCTTACACTTATATAGTTATAGGCTCTTTTTTAATTTTAACTGATCTTCAGGAAAGAGATACACAGAATTAGTTCGAACGATATCCAAAATTGCTATCATGCTTGTCCGGTTAAGAGAAATGTTGTTGTATAGAATCTGTTAGTAGTTCTTATAATATAAAATAAGATTAAATTAAAATTATAAGTTTGTACTAATTTTACGGTCAATCGTTTTTAACGTGATTTTATTCCTGACACCATCATTATCGTATTTACAAAAATATTTAAAGCCAAGAAGGTTACAATCATTTAATCTTAGCACAACATAGCACCATCATTTTAACTTTCACCAAGGTACGATGTGTGAACGAAAGCTCATTGGATTTTAATTGAAATTCAATAAATTCTATCATATCCATATACACTTTAAAATATTTATCACTTAACCTGGTCATCAACGTGGCAATAATTATTGTCTTTGTTCCTGAGTGTCTTGAGTAGCTAAAATAATATCAATAAATGTCAATACATTTCCACACAGAGAGCAACTCCCATTCCTCCTCCAATGCAAAGAGCAGCGACGCCTTTCTTTCCTCCAGTTCTCTTCAGGGCGTGTAGTAAAGTAACCAGCACTCTTCCTCCTGAGGCACCAATCGGATGACCCAAAGCGATTGCTCCTCCGTTGATGTTGACCTTGGACGGATTAATTCCAAGCCCATTTACAACCGCGAGGGACTGAGAAGCAAAAGCTTCGTTCAATTCAAAAAGATCAACTTCATCGATACTCCATCCAGATTTCTCTAGCTAAAATTGGAAACAAAAAAAACTCGTTAACATCTGCGTAGCTTTAAAATGCCAAACAGTTTTACTTGTTTAAATGAGGATGAATCGTTACCGCAGATTGAACTGCTAGAATGGGGCCAATCCCCATGATCGTGGGATCCACACCTGAGCTTGCATAGCTAACAATCCGAGCTAACGGTTTTACCCCAAGTGATTTAGCAATCGACTCTGATGCAAGAGTAATAGCTGCAGCTCCATCATTAATCCCTGATGCATTTCCAGCTGTAACAGTACCGCTTGCGTCTCGGATGAAGGCCGGACGGAGATTCTTCAAAGATTCTATAGTAGTTTCAGGTTTAGGAAATTCGTCGGTGGCTACTTCAACTGCCCCCTTTCTTCCTGGAACGCTAATGGGTACAATCTCTTCTTTAAAATGTCCTGCTTTCATTGCATCTCCAGCTTTTTTCTGAGATTTAAAGGCAAATTCATCCTGTTCCTCTCGGGTTATGCTGAACTTCGCCGCAACATTCTCAGCTGTTGTGTAAAAAAGGGGCTTAATAATCAGATTCAAATAATCCGTGGTTTGCATTTGGAACTTTGAATAGGTATCTACCCGTTATTCCCATATGGATATTTGAAAAAGCATCAGTCAATCCATCAATAATCATAGTGTCTACCAAGGATCCATTTCCCATTTTAATGCCAGTTCGTAAGTGAACTGAATGTTGAGCTTGGCTCATGGACTCTTGACCACCCGCAACAACAATCTGAGCATCTCCAAGTTTGATAGCCTGAGCTCCCATAATGACGGATCTAAAAAAAAAAGAGAAAGATACAGAACAGTCAATTCACAATCCGTTCCTTACAAAGTCCAATTAATGGTAATTCTGTATCCATTGATAAGCATACCTCAAGCCCGAACCACATAGCATATTCACCATTGTGGCAGGCACTGAAAAAGGCAGACCGGCATTGACAGCAGCTTGTCTTACTGGATTTTGTCCTTGACCCGCAGTAAGAACCTGCAAATAAATTTTCAATCCATGCCATTAATACAATTAAAGTTCAAGACACCTCATCCTGTCCATCAGTAAACAGTTAAATGTCTTCATTAACGGAAGCTTATTTGTAATCTTATGTTGATATAAACATACCTGACCAAAAATCACTTCCGAAACTTGATCCACAGTGATCCCAGCCCTCGAAACAGCCTCCTTGATACATTTTGCTCCAAGATCATGGGCTTTTATGGAAGACAATGACCCACAAAAAGCACCTGAAAAAAGTAAATTACAAAATCTTAACAGAAGACAAAATCACTTCTTGTCACAACCTTAATCAAACAAAAAGCTGGCGATATAAAAGAAGTGCACGTATCACTTCAATACATTACTACACATTCAAATCAAAAGAAAAAGGGATAAATCCAAAACCTCATCCAATTTGCTTTGATAAACATGTAAAAAAAAGTTTGTTTTTGGATTTGATTTTTAAAAAACACAAGACAGAATAATTTACATTAAGAATCTTTTAGAAATGTTCGACCAAGTCAATGGAACAAGCTAAGAAATCACTTACAACTTGTAATGAAGAGAAACCAAAGCAAACCAAATCCCGAATTCAATCAATCCAATCATCAACATTGAATACATATTGATAAATACGAAATACAAAAAAATGCAAAACCGATAAACCGATAAACACAAATACTTAAGTGTTATCATAAATGAAAATGACTCCTCACCGATTGGGCTCCGGACGGCTGACAAGATGACAACCTGCTCAGATCCATGTGCACTGCTCATCCTACTATGTTGTCTGGATATTGATTGATGTGTTTATATTTGATATTTTGATATCGATAAAATTGATATGTAGAATCTATGTAGATATGCAGATAAATTGGAGGACTACAAATAGGTTAAAATTAATCAGAACAATTCCAGGAAGACCAACTCAAGTCCAACTCTCTGTGCAGTCGTCGTGGAGGAATATTTGAAAGCGGATGGAATTTTTGATCCGACTGGACTTGTTGTGGAGGAATGGGTACAGGATGGTTGTCAACTTCTCCAAATGCCTCAAGCTACTGAATCCAGTTTGGATCCATCGGCTAGGGTATATAGCCCCCACTTATGCACTTTCCTGTAAATCTCTATATATGAGATCATACGACACGACTAACATTCACAAATTCACACCATGATATATTTTTCAGTCCTTGTTTCCTATCCCAACTTCCCAGCCTTTTTACAAGTTCTTCTTATCTTTTAAATGGCTTCTTTCCTTAGGAAAGAAGAGGTTGAGAAGGGTATGGATTATGAATACTGTTTTTATCATTCATCTCCAGCTATTTCGCATGTTAAATGTTAAATATGTTGAATTTAAACTAGGAGATTATAATAAAGTGCTTATTTTTTGACGTGCGATCGAGAGCATCATCTACAACGGTACGGATCGGCTCCTGCTGTAGCGTGTAGTTTCATGAAGACATGACTTTTATATAATGGCATTACAGGTATATTTTCTGCATGGTGAATGTATGTATTCCATGTCCATCAATGAGGAAATTCCTCATGAAATATCCAGAATTGCTTAATTTTAAGTGACACCCTGACACCTGCTTTTGTGCCGTATTTAACGTTCAGCTTTTAATTCTATTCCTTTAGGATCGTTTAGAAAGGAGGAAAAGATTTTCTGGAAGTCTAACGTCTTCTGGAGTGAGATGGTAAAATATTGCAAATAAAAATACACATTGCATGATTTTCGACAGAAGGATTGTGAAATGATTGCACAATTTGAGTGTTTTCCTGTTCCCTGTTGTGTTGTAAGAACTTGGTTGAGGGCTTCAGAGACTTTTCATAGTGTTTAGCACGTAAGTATGGTAGTAGGGGAAAAGCACGTTAGGGTTCTTCTCCATTTTCATAAACGGTTACCAGGATTGAGGATGCTTATCAACCTCTGCTAAGAAGCTAAATTTTACAATACATAATATAAAGATTTAGGGACTTTGTCCTTCAAAGAGATGAAATTTGTAGAATGCATTCAGGAAGTTAGCTTCCTGAATCCTAATTAGAAAAATTATATATGTATCTTGCACATTGAGAAATGGATAGTTAAGGAGATATTAGAATCAATTACAGTTGGTAGATATTTGAAGAGCTTTTGAAACCTTTGAAAACTTATGTTTCCAAAAACTACCAACAAAAAGGCCCTTGAACCTTAAGAAGAGTTTGGGAGGGGAGAAACCTATTTGTGTTGTGGCGAGGAGGGTTGTGCAGTCCTGGTTTAAAATTCGATTAAATTTGTCCCTAATCCTTAATCCCTTTCGTTATTCCAAGAAAAATCTTGGATTGAAAGAATCCCTAATCCCAAAATAATCTATGCCGCATTATTTTATTCTGATGAAGTATTACAAACTCCGATTAAAAATCTGATTAAGTATTAAAATGGATGATTCCACAATGGACAAAGTTTGTCCCGTCCCGTCCCGAAAAGTTCGTCCCGATTGCAATTCGGGACGGGTTGCATGTATCCCGACCCATCCCGTCCCGTGGGAAGCTCTTGTTTTCGATACAAATTGAGTTGCAACGTCACATTTTGGTATTTACAGCTTGTGGGGCCCTTGGGATTATGGAAAAGGGTCTTCACTTTTAAAGCCCGGGCCCAAAAACTGGAGTCGAAATCGCATACGTTGTCATCAAATGCCGTAAATAAATAGGGGGTTTTGTATCACTCCAAATCACGACGGTTCTCCTCAGGCGATCGACATGTTTAATTGGAGGGCGTCCCGTCAGGATGAGATAACGGGACGGGATGCAATGTGTCCCATCCCGGTCCGTCCCGAACGGGACGGTAATCCCGTTAAGCTAATGTGTCATCCCATCGACTTTTAATTGGAGGCTCATTCTGGTGAGGATAGACCTCTATCTTCTTTCTTCCCTTCGTATTACAAATTAGGTTCCGTACCTGGGCAAAATTAGTCTTCCTCTCAGTTGAAGGATAAACTACTGGCAAAAACGGCGACGATGATTTGTAGGTTTTGTATCACTCCATATTACGACGGTTCTGTAGAACCTCAGCCCATCGACATGTTTAATTGGAGGCCGTCGGGATGGGATAACGGGGTGGGACGGGAAAGAATGTTTGTCCCAAAGTATTCGGGACGGGATGCAATAGGTATCCCGGTCGGTCCCAAACGGGATGGGAAATCCCGTTAAGCTAATTTTTCATCCCATCGACATGTTTCATTGGAGGCTCATTCTGGTGAGGATAGACCTCTATCTTCTTTCTTTCCTTCGTATTACAAATTAGGTTCCGTACCTGGGCGAAATTAGTCTTCCCCTCAGTCGAGGAGTTAACTACTGGCAACAACGGCGACGACGATTTGTAGGTTTTGTATCACGACAGTTCTGTAGAACCTCAGCCCATCGACATGTTTAATTGGAGGCTCATTCTGGTGAGGATAGACATGTCTTCTTTCTTCCCTTCATATTACAAATTAGGTTCCGTACCTGGGCGAAATTAGTCTTCCCCTCAGTCGAGGAGTTAACTACTGGCAAAAACGGCGACGACGATTTGTAGGTTTTGTATCACGACGGTTCTGTTGAACCTCAGCCCATCGACATGTTTACTTGGAGGCTCATTCTTGTGAGGATAGACCTCTGTCTTCTTTCTTCCCTTCATATTACAAATCAGGTTCCGTACCTGGGCGAAATTAGTCTTCCCCTAAGTCGAGGAGTTAACTACTGGCAAAAACGGCGACGACGATTTGTATGTTTTGTATCACGACGGTTCTGTAGAACCTCAGCCCATCGACATGTTTACTTGGAGGCTCATTCTGGTGAGGATAGACCTGTCTTCTTTCTTCCCTTCATATTACAAATCAGGTTCCGTACCTGGGCGAAATAAGTCTTCCCTTCAGTCGAGGAGTTAACTACTGGCAAAAACGGCGACGACGATTTGTAGGTTTTGTATAACGACGGTTCTGTAGAACTTCAGCCCATCGACATGTTTAATTGGAGGCTCATTCTGGTGAGGATAGACCTGTCTTTTTTCTTCCCTTCATATTACAAATCAGGTTCCGTACCTGGGCGAAATTAGTCTTCCCCTCAGTCGAGGAGTTAACTACTGGCAAAAACGGCGACGACGATTTGTATGTTTTGTATCACGACGGTTCTGTAGAACCTCAGCCCATCGACATGTTTAATTGGAGGCCGTCGGGATGGGATAACGGGGTGGGACGGAAAAGAATGTTTGTCCCGAAGTATTCGGGACGGGATGCAATAGGTATCCCGGTCGGTTCCAAACGGGACGGGAAATCCCGTTAAGGTAATGTTTCATCCCATCGACATGTTTAATTGGAGGCTCATTCTGGTGAGGATAGCCCTCTGTCTTCTTTCTTCCCTTCGTATTACAAATCAGGTTCCGTACCTGGGCGAAATTAGTCTTCCCCTCAGTCGAGGAGTTAACTACTGGCAACAACGGCGACGACGACTTGTGCATTTTCCTGAGTGTTCCCATCTTTTGACTTCGGTGGCCACTTGGGCTTCCAGCGCAAAGGTATTTCCTTTACATCACCGATTACATGTATCTTTAGACGACGTCCCTGTCCATTCACCAGCAAATCCACTTCCGTCAGGTTTTCGAGGCACATCAATACATCTGACATCATAGTTGATCTATGTAGACTTATCAACTATGATCTGACATCATCCAGAACTTTAAAAACTTCTGGCTTTCTTAAGCCGTCCTGTCCGCCATCCACCTGCAGGAGTCACCGGACTCATCGGGGATGTTTTGGCTTGCCATTGACATTTTCTTCAATTCATTTTCCAGTTGATTTAGATTGGGTGTGTATGAACCCAAATAGTATATTTAATTTTTTGGTTGCCTTAAATTGTGTGTATCTTTAATCTTGTATGTCATATAATTTACAGTTTATAAGGTTCCGGCTCGTCAGTATGTATTGCTGATCTAGGACAATGTTTAAAAGAAGTGTTGAGTTGTGGAGCGGTATTGGAGAATGTTTTAACTGTGTAATTGGCGCACAGCTAATATACGGAAGGGGAACAATATTAAATCGAGGCGAAATCCATTAATAATTAAAGGGCTTGGAAATTGATCAGGGTTTGATTTTTATTTATATTTGCAGTTATTTTGACAGACAATAAGTTGGCGTTAGCTGGCAAGAGAATTAGATCAGAATGGAAATCATCTCGGAGATTTATAGTGATGCCCATCTGATGCGGCTTTTTTAGTAAGTATCAACGAGTTTGAATCAGCTCTAATTCATAGTCAAATACATAAGCCTTAATTTATTAAATTCAATTCTTTTAGAAAAGTTTAAATATTTTAGATGCTGAAGCTGTTGATATTCTTTGTAAATGCGCGATGGATGCTTGAAGTATGGAGTATATGCTACGAAATCAATTTAAAAATGGTTAAAATGTGATTAGATTTCGTATTCAATAAAAACCAAGTTCAGAAGTTGTATTGTAAAAAAAGTAAAATATTCAGTCTTTTTTAAATGCATACAGATATAAATACTAGCAAACATGCAGACTCCATGCACCAGGCAATTGTGTACGCGAATTATTTTCCTTGGACGATTTTTCTTTAGACAAACATGGTGTTTCTGAAGTGATCACTAGTGACAGATTTCAAGTGAATGGTCTTAAAAACATAGCATAACTTTGTTTTTTCAGCAACTCTTCGAATTACGTATATTTGTATATATCAAAAGTCAAAGTCAAAATATGGTTGATTTCAGTGGACGACAATACATCATTCGATTTCTCAAACTCTTCCCAGTAAAGACATGTTCGAAGGAATAAGAAATATATATGTACATACTTGAATTATTATTAAAATTAAAATTTCTATAGAGTAATTCATTCTATAGATACAATTGGCGATTCCATTATTCAATCCTAGTTATTGATAAAGTATCAGCCATTTCCTAATACATCATCCAATTTCATTCAAATTATCCAGGTTCCATTCTTCCAACATTTAGCTTGTGAGCCAACCCGTACAGTGGATCATATTTTTTATATATTATCCAAGATCAGGTAATGTTAACTCGACACACGACATTGTAGGTCTTATACTGTAGATAATTTTATGCATGGGATCCTTAGACACATTTGGCCTTCACCCAAATAAATGCAATAATTACACACAGAAACGCCTTCTGAATTTAGAATTCGGTATCTCAAAGAAAAATTAACCAAGCATCAACATTGGGGTTTTTTAAATAAAATTTAGACCGTTACACCTACCGGAGATGATGGTAAAGGTAAATAGTTTAATATATAATATATATATTATTTATTCAGGTAACAGACACATATAAACTTAAGATTAAAACTTAAAGCATACTCACATGTCGTTGGTCATGGAATAATTTAGTCAACAATTAGTCGGACATTGAGAATCGGAGTACTCAGGCTGGTGATATTACTATACAGTGCTAGATTCGAAGTGTTGGACAATTCACAATTCCTATTCCTTAAAAACAGGTAGGAATATAAATCCCCAATATATAATGGAACTGCCAGTAGGACAGTTACAGCTTCAAGTTCAAGTCCTTAATTAAATAACATTTGTGGTCACCCGTAATTAAGGCTTATAAGTACTTTTCTATGTGTACTTTTATCTGTTAATAATTACTTTTCATAGTACTTTTACTATTATTAACTGAAAGAAAAGGATTTTTCTACTTTTGCTAATACATATTGTTACTCCATTATATTAAATATTAAATGTATTAAACATATTGAATAAAGTATATTAATAAAGTATTAGTAATTCCATTATTGAATCCACAAGAATTATAAATTATAAATTATCATAAGATATGTACATAAGATTTAGCTAGTGCTGGAATTAGGTTGGGATTATGAAAAGAAATGCATGTCCAAGAGGGGTTAGGCGAGTTTTCTTCAACTTTGTTACCAAAGTTTAAACAGTTAGGTAGATTCAGCTTACAATTTTCTTTTGTTGCTACTAAAACCGTCGATTTGATTTGATATTTGTCTTTTCAGATGAAGAGAGTTTCATATACAATACCTAAAAATGAAATTTTTAAAATTAAATAATCTTTTCTTTCCAAGAGCAAATTGTAGTTCTTAAAATGTAATTTATGTTGTAAGAAGTTCTGAAATATTAACTCGTTTCCGAAGATTGAAATACCATTAGTACGGAATTGAACTTATGACAGGGGATGTATAATAATGATTATCAAAACCTTTAGTGAAATAAAGGTTTACACTACAGTCTGCCCACAGTGACCCTTCCTGATCCTAACACCCGAGGTGTAAAATGCATAAAAATGTGACACTATGTGAGTAGGAGGTTTGTTGGTGCCAGACCTTCTTCAACTAAATAATTATCACCTGTCAAAGCCTGGAGACACTATTTACTCTTTATCATGTCTCCTTGGCTTCGTCTGTAGTCTACTAGTTATAACTTATCCGGCACGTTGACAAAAATGTGTCCATATTTTTCATGAGTTTGTCTTAATAGCTAATGCTGACTAATAAGGTTCAGGTTTTTCCATTTCTTAGATCCTACACTGCAATAATCTAAAAGTACCCGTAGGGCTCTTGTCGTACTTCCAAATATCTTGGAATAACAGAAAGGCCACAAAATGATTATGTCTCTTCTACTTCAACTTATGAGGAGCGTCTGCCTCCATTAAGTCATAAATCGGGAAATCAAACAAATGACTGGAGACAAAACGACCCTCAACTGTGCGGACAAATTGCTTTAGTAATTAACTACCTTATGCGACTGACTGCCTTATGTGAGAAATTTCATGGGACAATGTTATATTCTGTGACAGGGCATGGTTCTTTTGACATTCAGTCATAATGCTTATACATAATGTCTACATCTTAAATGGGGTTAAGTGTCCTCCTGAATTTACATTCTGTTGTCTATCTATACCGTCAACTCCAAAGATGGTAGATTCAAGTCTCCAATAAACAAAGATTTTTAGCCAGAATCTTGAAACGGTTGGCCTTAAGCTGTAACCTGGGACAATACTGACAATACATAATATATCCTTTTTGTTTAGCTCCCTCCTCAGAATTAGCTCAATCTGAAAATCTCAAGAGCATGACATGACTTTTAAGCAAGACAGATGGTCTGACTGGACTCCAAAGAGTATAAGATAACAATACAAGATGCTCCATTATTCATATCAGGATTTCCTAATGGGAATCGACATAATGGATTTTTTGAATACAGAACTGACAATAGTGATTGAGAGCAGAAGAAGCTGAGGTGTGAGTCAAAGGAGATTGGAATTATAGGACGGAAAGGTAAAGGTAACACTTGGCCAAACAATAGCTCTGTCATCTTGTTTAGGTCCATTTATTCATTTCCATCATTCCTAAGCCAAACAAGTAAGCTAATAACCGATAAATATTGACTTCGTATTTTTGCTCGACCTGCATGGCTTCTTATTTAATGTATCCCATCGTAATACATACTATGCAAGAAGGCTCAACTGCAGTTGTATGTTCTACGACAAGTCTATTAATTATTACCCTGTCCATGCATCCATAGTCCGAATGAAGAGAAGCTGTCTGTTTTCTTTTCATGACAAGGCAACAGCGGTTGTAGCAGAAGTTTAATAAAAATTGTCCCCTGATGTGCAGAATTTTAGTGAAGTTACTTACTAGCTTTCCTGTTGCGATTGAAGGCAAGGGTAACTAATAGGAACGGGACACCAGGGTACCACTTCATCTGGTGCGAAGGAACTGACAAGTACTACTTGTTATTCAAATCACAAAGTGAGACAGAATGTTTATGACCACATCTTTACGTCGCTTATATGATCCTTTTACGTACACGAGTGTCATTATGATCTTGACTGAATTTGCTGTGAAATGTCACATAGGTCATTCAGTCTCTGTCTCCTGGATTTTCCTTGGGGAACTTTGTACATATTTTTTTACGTTTTGTAAATTTCTTAATGCCTTGGACAAAGAGAGGAATATTATGGAGCAAGATGGCTAGCATATATTTATAAAGTACTGAATGGAAGTTGGAATAGTCAAATGAGAGGGTGATGGGATGGTGTAACGAGTAAATAAAAGTACCCAAGGTGTCATAAAAGTGTTGAAGCAGAAGTAGTAAATCTTGAGAATTGAAACAACAGAAGTGGCCTTCTTGGGAGATCTGACAGGGATGGAGAAGACTGATGTTTGTGAGGATGGAAAATGAGCAGATATAGTCCACGAAGTGAAAGATAAGAAATGTTTGTCCCCTCTGTCTCTTAAATAGATAAATCTTTAACCAGTCAAATAAATTCAGAAAGAATGATCATGAAGTTCAGCTAGGATGTGGGATAACTTAAGGGTCTCCCTCAAATTGGTCTTAAACTTAAGGGATCCCCTTCGTTAAACAGAGTTATAGTTATGTACGTCCGTACTCCATACTGCCTCTCTGAGGGATGAGGATGATCACAGGGGACATAAAAATATAGAGCTACATTTCCCTTCAGAAGTGACTTTAAGAGATTGTGTTCTGGAGATAGGAGAAGTTATGTAGATAGTTACTATCCCAACTATGTCCCATCGTGGAACCATGTACCTTGTCACAGTCCAAGTGGAATCGTAATGGCAGTGGACAAGAAAAAGGGAAGACGAATATCTTTTATGCCTCTTGTCCCTTATTATTCTCCCTGAAGGGTATTTCTCAGTGTGACAATCAATTACTAAGTCGTCTAAGTGAAGGGAAGATAGTCACTCGAGGTGTACATCCATGTTATTATGGGCAGACTGTTTTGATGTGAGTAAGCATTACGTCTTAGGTTAGTCTGTCTTCGAAAACCTCTTGAAGCTAGGCATGAGTTATTCCTTAAGATGGATATAGCCAGGCCAAGGAGACAGCTTAGTGAACCCAAGACATGCTCTGAAGAGTGAGGGTGGGTAATCGCTTAAGATTAGTTTCCAACTATTAGAGTTTGGTTATTCAGCAGCGTGGAGGGACTCTCTCTTTCATGATCACCACAATCCGGAGGCTTAAATCCTCAGCAACACTCCAGTATACGAATCAGTTGATGGAGAGTTTTCTTACCGTAACCATCCTCTCTGACTCTCGGAAGGTTACAGGCCAACAATTGCTTTCGAAACGGATTTATCGAAGGGGAGTTTAAGAGAGTCCGTGCTATCATCATCAGGACGAGCTGCGTTACCGCTGCATCTCGGGGATCGTGGTTAGCGTCTTTATTATGGGACGGTTGTGACCTCTGGACAGACTTGGACTCCGGTACGTTAAGGAAAGTGTGTGAGGGAGTTGAAGGATTTGACACGGAATTATTATGGTGAATTAGTGGGCTACATGGTTGATTAAACGGTTCCATGGATTTGTTATGTCTGGAGTGATGCGTAAAGGGATGATGAAGACTTCAAGACATTCTGCATAGACTAAACTGTTGACTCTGTGTTTTAGAGTTGTAGTAATCTCGGGTTAATTTGCTTGCATGGAAACTTTTATTGTCTTCTTGATGGCCATTCCATGGGAGATGGTGCACCGTTGTTTATTTATTGTGGATTTTTACGTATTCCATGAGGAAATCGGTCGCCTTTAGTCTGGTACGTTTGCAGGAGTTTTCCATCACATTATTCTATATACTCTATGTTGTAACTACTTCTACATGTATGTATTGTATGTGTTGTCTATAATTCCTTCAAGATGTTCATTTTATGCAACTCTATCGCACACACTCATACTTTTTTGACGTCAGACGTGCTTCAGATTTTGTTTTAATAGTATGTGGTGAAACTACAAGTCTACAAAACTTTGGATTTTTATGAATGTTGGCATATCAAAGATATCAATATACATACGTATGGCATGAAACTCGGAGGAGATTTCCAGATCTGTACAGATTGATAAGCATTCTTGCAGCATACACATACATTGTCCCAGCTCCAATAACAATGTAATGGTATATAAAAGATCTTGGGATCTTAAATCTGTGTATTTCTGACACTTTTTGACCTTCTGGTTGATCTTGGATATATGCTGAAAGCAAAATTTGCAAGCATTTGCTTTCACTTTTGTCATATGCATATATCTGTAGCAAAATTGTAGTTGACAGTGATTGCAAATATTGCAACATATCACATAGGATTCTGTATCATTAGTCTCGTTTTGACAGGAGGAGGTGTAATGATCAAAACAGAGCCTTAGTGGAATTAATTGGTCAATAAATTTAGGGGCTGAGGATGGCCCCGTGTCATTTTCATTATTGAAGAAGATTTACGATGGGAAAAGAAGGGAGCATAATAACATAATACCAGCCTTTATGGCTAAAGGATCCCACTTAAGTAATCCAATAGGTTCAGCAGCCACTCCACCTACAGCCAACAGCTCTCTTACTGTCAATTAAATGGAAGGTAGACCTACAGGACAAAAGTTAATGTTAATTCTGCCATTCTGTTGAAAAGCCTTTAATCTGGCAAATATTCTTGGATAAAATGAAGAATGAAGAGGGAAGACTGAGAAATGGCTGGAAAGCGAAGTGAGGCACAGAAAAACATATTATGGATACTAAATAAAATCTGGAGACGTACCCTTAAGGTAGTTTATTTGTAAAAGATCTTACACAATTGGGGGGTCCTTTTGTTGTCTGAAACGGGAAACTGCCAGTCAAATTTCCACCATGAGGCCTTCTTCTTCAAATAATCCATTTGAGGCATTTATTTTACTGTTCATTTTGTACATCCTCCAGCATACTTCCAAATCCTCCAAAAGTCTCGAATCTTCAGTCTTAAAGTCTTGACATCATTGTCATGTTCCATTTCATGGCTTCTTGTCTACTTGAGACGGAGTGCATGCAATCCGTTTCTCATATAATTGAAACTATCTCATTAAACCATATAAAGTAGGGATTCGTACATACCTAATATGCTTCATCCCAATGTATATTTTTATGGGAAAGATTTTGCAGTAGATTCGATATGTATGTACTCATCCCCTGGATAATATATATTTCCTTAGCTCAATGCTGTTATTCACTGAACGATTGTTTTTGAGTTTCAATAAAAGCAGGTAAATAAAAGTAATTGATGGATTTGAATGTTTTTTTCAACAGATCACACCGGTGATTTCTTATCGGATCGAATAGAAACAATGACGAGAAGACAAATTTTCCTCCTTTTAATACTGTGTTGGGCGACTAGTTTCTCTCAAGCTTCAACAATCCGAGGTAAGCTGATAATTTTCTACTTCTGTTGATTCTGTGTATAGAATTCTCGGAAATTGTATTCCTACATTCTTTGTGTTTACTTAAACGCATATTATGTGCTTAGGTTTTCAAGCTATTGTTAATTGGTGTAGGGAAGCGAGATAAAAATATACAATAAAGTCTGTACATTATAGCCAAAGAGATACATTAAGCTCATAATGTGGAACACTTTTACTTCAACGTATTCAAAAATGTTAAAAGGCATATAGTAGAAAATTCAAACATATGGAGAGATAAGGTTCATATGTAGTATGCATGTTGTATTGCCCTCAGCCCTCGGATACGGATCAAATTGACACAGTACATTCTTAATCCTTTACTCGGCTAGTGCAGTATTAAATTTAGATGGATTGGGGAGCATATTGTGTCTCAGAAATCAAATTTTGTAGCAAAGAAGTCTAAAGAAGTGCTTGAATGATTTTGAGTGTGAGTGAGCTGAAGGATCAACATCAACAATCTATGCGTCTGTGAGATAACAATTGATGGTGTTGGTTGTTGTACCTGCCGTGTCATCCTGACAGAGCAGGAATCTCACTTCATGTGGAAAAGAAGACATGAATTTAGACTTGACTTGAACTTGTACAAATGCACACCTTCATAGTGCATACATCATACAGAACAGATAAGGACCAAGCCTTTTGGGTGAAAAAAAAGTTGATGTTATTTTTCGAAATGCTTGAGCACTACATACATACAAGTTGTACAAGCATAACAATAACAAGAGTGGCGAGGAGAAAGGAATCTCGTTATTGAATTATCTTTCTACCTATATTATGCATCTCTGGCATTGTGTATAAAAGGCTACTACCGTTCAGCATGCTTCTGGCCATTTATGAATTATTTCCATGTAAGCCGTCATAGCAGGAATCCATTGGTATGATGAGGTTAACAGCTTATAGATAGACAAGAGGGACCTTAGAAGCTGGAAGTCTTGGAAGTGATAGAATCACGATTATTCCATTACACGCACAATCCAACAATCCTCAATTATTATTGTCCTTGCTTTCTTCCCTTTGGAAGAAGATATGACGAACCTATCCCTCAGAGAGAAGAAGATCGCTGGTGGTTGTCCTGGTGTTGTTTGCTTGTCTCATGTTGGGGTCTTGGCTCTTAAAAAAGTGCCAGTAAATAAGCAAAGCCATTCTGAATCCAGACAACAAGACACTCAGCCTGTGACCCTCTGATTCTTATCATTTAACAAGCAGCATTTCTCTATAAGCCATTAGTCAATATTATTGTTATATCATGGTCCTCTTGTCCCCTTGTCCTTCCTACTATTGCTCTGTAGGTCATATACCGGATACTTGCTTATAGTAATACCTACCTATCTCCATCTCATTGTCATGAAACCAAGGGATTGTGTTTTTGAGCAGTTGCAGGTAGGTCATCTTCCAAAATTGATGGAAATCTTTTAGGAATATCTTTAAAAAAAACTTCGGTTTAAAAAAAGGAGAACAAATGCTTAAATTCAAAATAGTTTTTAGTTAATTATTTTAATTCTTCCAGACATGTGTATTGCTCACTGAGCTTGAAAATGCCTTAAAAATCGAGTTAGTTACAGGCTTTGAGAATTGAAAATTGAAAACTTGAACGGAAAGTCGGAAACTTAACACGCCTTGTTATTCCATTCTGTGGCTTATCTTATCAAGTAGAATAGGTTGTATCTAGTAGTAGCTCTGCGTGTAGAATTAATTGGGAGATTGTGAGACAAAATCTGTAAGCGGATTTAAGATAGGAATCCTACCAACAGATTGTCACTTTGCTTATTTGGTATTCATCCAGGTGATCATTAAATAAATGAAATCGATCCCTGCAGTTGAGTTAGGTGCTCATTTCAGAGAATAAATTAGAACTTACACTTAAACATCATGATGAAGGCAGGAGCTAATCTCTAATAGACTGGGTAGACAACAAGACATAATGCTCAAGTTAAACTGAGGCAGGGAATCAAGAATTCAAGAATGATTATAATATTATAAAAGGGGACGATGGTTGTTTCATTATCATCATCAGCTCAGGTGAATTATACTTACAAGGAATCGTCTACCATTAAATGTGACGAAGCCTTGTAAAATTTATGCCACGGGAAGACTGTAATCAATATCAAGTTGAAGGATTAAAGAATTTCAACCTTAACTCCCTGAACTTTCGTTTCATGTCCATGTCATATTTTATTCTACTGAAGATTATGCATGTCCATGCATCTATGAAGCTGAAAATGGAAGAAGTATCACGTCAAACAAAGTAGGAGGATTGTGTTATGTCCATGTCCATGATCTCACATCTGAGTCAACACGACAGACAACAGAGGTAGATTGACAAATGGCTTGCATCTTGTGGCTTCTCGAAAATCATATCACATGAAAATAATATCTGACACTTATACAACACACACATCAAGATATATTCATGATATTCCTCCAGCTTAAATCCTCATGATATCAATGTACAGGAGATAGACGGGCATAGCCTACTGAACTGATCCGTATTAATCATCAAAGCTCGTCAGTCTCAATTTCCTATACCTACTTTGTCTTGAGGCACTAAGTCGAGTAGATTGTAGGTATTCTCTATAATCAGATTTAATCTGGATGTAAAGGTTAAATGTATTATAGGGAAAGTAATATTTTTATTTTTATTATGAGCCTGGTTGGGTTCTTGCGATTGTTTGCAGGCAGTGAGTAGACCGCAGACCACAATACGCGTTCGTTAGGGGTGTTTTCAGTCATTGAATTTCATTTCATTTAAACATCATGGGCTCGTCTGTATTGTTTTTGTCGTTTATAGGCTCTCTACAGTACTACAGTATATCGGCATTCATCCATGTATGGAGTAAATCAGAGCAAGAGTAGAGTACATTAAAGACTGCTTCGGTTTGGTTTTAAAATAATGGGCGATAATGAAAAAAAGAAGAACTTAGGGTCGAGCGAGACTAGGAGATGAAACTTAAAACGCGAGCAGCAGGGACTGCTGTGTCTCCATACATATTGAATGTCTCTTTACGGATTTTGAAATAATGGGCGTGAGAGGTGTTTGTGTAACTTGAGCAGTTTCCACCCTGACAGCAGGATATTTGGATTGAAAGACAAGATTGAGAAAGAAATACGGAGAGGAAGAATTGAGATGAACAGGCTGCTGGCTGCTCCGTTACGACGACCACAAATCTGCGTCCCTTTTTTAAACAGTTTTCAAAAGTCTCCTTTTCTGATCATCTTGATTCAAACACCTTATTCAGGAGTTAACTGCGTACCGAACGCATAGCTACCCAGATATAAGAGCACAGAGAGTGTGTTCCCTCACAGTAGTAGTAGCTTTGCTTTTTGGAAAAGTTTGTTTTAGTACTTTGGTTGGACTTCCATAACAAAGTTGATTCTTGATAGTCACAAGTTGACTTTGGAGTTTGTGGAAGTGCTGAGGATGTAGGAGAAAGGAACTGTTGACAGGTTTTAAATGCTCACTGAACCTAAATGATGAGCTTGACTGGCACTAATGTCTTCTAAATGTCTCAGGTTTTCTTATCATTCCATTCAAAGGGTCTCTCCCTGCAGTATGCAGTAGCAGTAAAGATGTCCATGCTCGACACGTCGAGATAATACAATGTTATGCATGCATGTCTTTCTCATCTTTAGTCAGGGTTTGTGTCAACGGGATGTGGAAACATTTTATGCACCATTGAAGGGTGGAAGTAGTTGGTTTTAATAGTTGTTCTACTAACCAGAATAAAACCTTAAAATGATCTCGAGTAAGCAAATAAGTGGTAAAGGATTGACTAGCTAACGACATGAAAAACACTTTGTTTTTCTAACGAACTGAAACATTGGGCATCTGGAATATCTCATCATTCTACATTGGATTGCATGGGACTCGACGGATTCCACTAAGCCATTTGTGCTGACTGAGATGTGTCCCTCAGGAGACAGGCGAACAAACGAGGTCTTGAATTCTTCAGATATTAAGATTATATGACTTCTCCTTGTAACAAACTTCTGGACGAATGTACTCATCATCGCTTCATATCTCTGACCTCAACTCAGCATCGTTAAAATCATAATCGTAATATTGATTATAGAACTGTGGGCTGGTGTTGACTCTTGAATATTAAATATTTGAATTCAATCCCTGCGAACGGAAACTCAAACTAGTGGCAGTCTGGATCTCTGGCGTCAGCTTGAGCTTGAAGTAAAAATTGCTGTAATCGTTGCACAGGACAGACTAGGAGTTTACAAAAAATAAAAGGAAATCCATCGAAAGTAAAAGTTATTTTAGAGTCAATGAAGCAGAGGGGTGATTTTTGGAGAACGAATATTATATTTGGTTATGGCTCAAGGAATCAAGATGAATGGGACTTCTTTATTTGATCATGCCATAATATTTGTTTAGAATAAAAGAGGTGTCAAAAAATTTGGTCAAACGACTACAGTGCCATGACACAGTATTCAAAAATGCTTAGGACACCCAATTCAAGCTGTGTAGCTGGACGGTGGGTTACTCGTTGTTGTTATAATCTCTCATTTGCTGGTCTATGAGTTTTTCTAATTTATGTCTGTCTGGTCTTTTACAATATGGGATGTGCATATAAATGCACATGGTTTTATTTGTATGTGGAACGCCAGGATACAATTTTCTGGTCAACGTACAACCTTAGAGATTATGGTCTCCAACTTCTAAATCTGATGAGTTGAATTTCATTAGACTTGATTTTTTTGGGAGTGTGTGTAATGTGTGTAGCTGGAAGCATTTATAACGAACGGGTTCAGAAGTGGTTGGATTAGGAGTGCTCATGAAGGGCCATTGTATATGTGTTTGGATTTTGGAATACTGTTGTAAAGGTGTGAAAGATGCAGATGTCCATGACAAGCAATTTACCTGAAGTTGACGGGCTAATATTTACATTAGACTTCTCTAATCCTTAAACTGATTAAAATCCAGGACCACCAAAGATATTGGGACGGGACTTTAAGCCACTTCAAATTGTTCGGGTTGGCCAAGAGTTTCGAGTTGCCTGTCCCGTTGAAGGAGATCCGTCACCTATAATCGACTGGTACAAGGTAAGTCTGCTAACAAACTTTTAAAAATTTATTGAACTGCAAGTTATCATCACCACATGATGTCAATGCATACTTCAAGGGAAGCCATAGCCATTAGTTAACATTTTAAAATTCTAAGGGCTTGCTTTTGCTATTCGCTTTGTCTTTATTTTCATTGCATATGGTTTTTTTCTTTAAAAAATTAAAAACTTAGAATTTATGTTTTGAATTTTGAATTGAGTAGTTAAACTTCTTTTGAAATTAAAGTTGTCAGATAATATTCATTTACAAGTCACAAGTTAAAGGTCGAACTGTAACCTTCCTCACTCATCTTCAGAAGAAAAATTCAATTCAGAGAATGTTTAAGAGCAATTGATAGAAAGGAGGATACAGATAAAAACCTGCAACATTTTAATCACTACAAGCCCAAACTTAATGTCCCCGTCAACGATTTTAAACTTGACTGTCACATTTATTATAGGGATTGTCAAATCTCTAATTTATTTCGAAGACTTAGCTTATCGGCTTTCATAAACCCCCGTCAGCAACTTTGGCATACAAAATGTTTAGAGCTTATAGTTAGACTTTACTGTCAAATACCTCAAAAGAAGCGTTTATCAAGTCAAGACTGTAATTTTTTTGAGGTTAAAGCTCAAACAATATTTGGCAAATGCAACAAATGTTATTAATGCATAAATATATAATATGTCATAAATATTGGTTCGCGTATTTAGAGATTTTGTGTTTTAATTTCCTGATTACGATAAATATTTGTGATACGATTCATATAAAAGATGTAGGAAGCGTACTTGAGTTTTAATACATTTTGGAAAATACAGTACAGCCTTTTTCAAGTTATATCTTAAACATAGTCACGTAGTCAATATTTGTATTTCTAAAGTGTTTTTAAAGTCTTTAGATGAGGTCGTTTCCACTTCAATACACTTTTCTTCTTAAGCTATGCATTCGTATGTATTCTTAATTCTGTTGTGAGCAGCCTTAAGGAACCCTGTTGTAATCTGAGGAGATCCTTCAGCTGCCTTCTGTTACTGATCTCCAAGTCAAAACTCAAAAGTTGTTCTTTAAAGGGAGACCCCTGCAGTGTACCAAGATGGATGAAAAAATATTTTTCTCAGACTTCAGCTGGAACAGGGTACTAAACACAACCAAAGGGGACCATTTGAGGGGGGACTGGCTGTTCTTCCAAGTAAATTGTCTCCAATTTGAGTCAAAACACCATCAGTCTTGGAGTCAATTTTATGAGAAAGTTTTTCTTAAACATGCCATTAAGTTATTGCCATATCTTCTTTGCTTCTTTATGCGACTCAATAACAAAATTGTTTTTGAGAAGGCTATTTTGAGCAATAAAATTAAAGAATCCAGAGCTTCAAACAGCTTAACGTAATCAAAAACGCTGGTAGTAGGGGAGCGCAATTCAGCCCCGAATTTGTTTTTCTAGCACGGCTGAGGAATTAATGCTTCAAACTTTAATTTACGCACTTGCGATTGAAGAAAATAAGAATTCACCATCAGTGTTCTAGGTGGAAAAGAACATGCGATCGTAATATTATGATTATGCTTATTATGAAATTTATGAGATAGTCTTGTATGTTTTATAAATTCTCCATGTGGGACACCGCATGTGTGCATGTTTTTATTCTCGAGTGTGATTTTTTTGATGGTTGTATAGGATGGAGAGCCTATCACCGCAGCATGGTCCCGGTTTCGAGTCAGCTCTAACTCTAAGACTCTTCGGATTCGCTCAGTCTTGGCAAAGGACTCGGGCATTTATGAATGCAAAGGAGTGAATGGGTTCGGCTCACAAATCGCAAGAACACGGCTTGTGGTTGCAGGTAAAGCTCATTTAAATTTCTTATTAAGGTAGCTCAAAGGTTATCTCTGCAGTTAGAAACAGTCAGGTCGGCCATAGATAATCGGAGTTTTGATGGCACACAAGCGTCTATAACTTTCCTATTTTGAATCTCTGACTGACTGACATATACCACGGAATTTAATGCCAACCCGACAGAATCAAAATGGGAATCTTGGTCTTTTGTGTTTTACTGGAATGCCGTTTCCTCCCCTGTTTCATTGCTCATTAAATAAGCAAATGTTCTTCTTTGTACTGAAAAAAGGAACAATTTTATGTTTACCTCAACCGTGCTTGACTCTTGGAAATGATGTCATTTAAGATAGACTTCCTTTACAAGTAACTACCACAAGAGAGGATACCTTCTTTTTGGGAAACATTTGAATGAGGCTATTGAAATTATGGAGAAGACTCATCTCATGGTGTGAAAGATAATTTATCGTACGCAACTCAAGGAACCCTCTGAAGAAAGCAGACGAGACCTTCTCCTCATGGTTTCCTACCCTTCCTCGTTGTCCATGTCTATAGAAGGTACCACAAGTACCAAATGCTCCTTGTTAGATCCAGAACCTTCCTCCAAATTAGATATTTTTGAAAAGTACGATCTAACCAAACAAAATCCTAGGAATGCATCCCTCTCTCTCTACTGTAGTTGATCTCTAGCACTGAAATTGTCATCTCATCATCCCCTTCATCTAAGTATGACCTTCTTGTGCATCTAAATGTCATTCGAAATTTAAGGTTAGGTGACAACTATGGGAAGATGTCTGGTGATATTTATCAAGGTATTATATCTCTAGATCAGAGCAGGCTTCTCATGAGACTTCAAACTGCCATTGGTACACGTCTTTACATAGACTGTAGATTGTACAAAAACGACCCTTTTTCAGGGATAATAATTCGTGTTGACCCATCAACTCTTAGGGAATTTCTGTCCACCTTTGTTTTCATCGCTTAAGTACTCATCGTCCTCCATGCTGCATGCTCTCTAAGGGAATCTATGAAAAGGAACATTTTACAAGAACCGAGTACGAGTTACAGTTTTTGAGCCAGGCCATTGTTCCATTGTTTTATCTTTGACAATGATAAGTCAATAATGGAGAGGACAGAGAATTTAGAATATGACACAACACAGAGAAGAGGTATCCTAACTTTTAACACACACATCTACCTAATAATATGTTTACTGTCGTAAGATTTTATTTTTCAATTCAACCATCACTTGGATGATGTCAGAATTTCTATGATCGCGAAATCATTCATCATCATCCAACCATCTCATTACCCATCCGCTGGACGTAATCTTAGTTCCTGGACATAACCTCTTTAACCTTGAAGTTAAACCGAGTTGAAAGTTCAGGGTCATAGAAATCCAAAATCTGAACGGGATAGCGTAAAAATGCACTAGTATTTTACGTTTTCTGTGTCAAATTAATTTTGTTATGCAACATGATTACGTATGAGAATTGAGATAATGTTTTGATAGCCTTTGAAAACGTTTCCTAAAATATAGCAGGTTCTTTACAGAGCAGAGTGTAAGGATTTTAGAAGTTGATCTTTCGAAAATCCATAGTGTCTCTGATGATCCTACATAATGTGTATACGGCTCGTGTCTCATTGTTACCAAGTCATCCTTTTCTGTTTGAAAGGTTAGTACATAAAAAAAACTAAACAATAGGGAAAATTCCAAACAATCCTCTGTTCAATGCAGGTGGTCATCTCATCACTGAATGGATCTGGCTAACCCCAATTAGAAATCGTTTCATATTCTCCATGAAGGTCCCGTGTGTCAAATTGATATTGGTCGAATTGAATAGTCCCCGTGGTAAAATGATGCACGGCTAAAATGTCTTCTGGTTCTTCTTAAGTTTCATAAAAGCACTTTGTTACCGAATAAGAAGAATAAGGAATATTTTGGGACTTTCATTCGTCTATGAATCATTTCACATTTTAAGACAGCCTTCGTTCCAATTTAAGTAAGTTCAGGAATTCTCTCCATTTTGAATGCACAGGGTGGGGACTGAGGTTACTCGTAAATATTTTGCTTAAAGTACATTCACGATCCTCATTTTGGTCACAAAGAGGCTACGGGACAGACTTAAATATCTTTTGTGCTCGAATTAGTTATCAAAAGGGAGGGAAATGAACCTCGACTTGGCTTTGTCAGCCCCAACGCTATTGAACAAAGGGGGTCTTTTAGACGATTTGAGTTGTGTGGGTCTTAAGTGAAGTTGACAAATGATGTGGTGACAAAAGGCAGTGTTAAGACCAATTTGAAGCACATATATATGGACTCTTAAATGCACATACTTGCCTCATATGTATTCCATCTTCTGAACGGTTCCAAAGTTCTGTGCCATACTGGCGTATCTAGGGAATATGAGAATTCTTGCTTAGACGCTCATGATATCGTTTTTATGCTGGCACAGGGCATAGTAGAATATTCTTAGAAAAGGGTCTCAACTATTGATATTTGAAGGTTCTTCATTACAATTATAATCGTAGGAGTTAAAGAATGTGTATAATCTATAGATATAAGCCTTCCTCATTTATTTTCAGATGACGTTGCAGCCTATGCCGAGAACGGTAACTCAGAAACGTGGATTAACCCAAGGGTAGACTCTTATTCCAGTGATTCCCGAACTAGCCCGGTTTTTACGTCCGAAACTTTAGAGCAGTCAGGACCTCTTCATATATCATCTGGAAATACTATTCGCTTTCGGTGTGACACACAAGGATCTCCTGCTTCCAAAGTTACTTGGTTTAAGGTAATACCTGCGACGGGATTGTATAATTTTTAAAATGGTTATAGAAAATCTATCATTCAAACTTGATTTTAATTTTCTTTTTTGAAGGATGGGAAGTCTGTAAATGACAAGATGTGGAGATGGTCTACCTGGACACTTGTACTTAATAAGCTTTCGTCAGAAGATTCGGGTACTTATACTTGTCGATCTAGCAATGGATTCGGAAAAAACGAATTCAACATCCAACTTGAAATTACAGGTAAAAGATGATCAGTATTGCAGTAAATCAAATTTTATTTTATCAATGATGACAATATAGGTACATGTATTTTATCTGCATTTCAATTATTAATTCCTAAATTTGAAGAAGCACTGCCAAAAACTGCAAGACAATCAGTTGAAGAATTGTCAATATTAGTGGTACTGCAGTTTCAAAAAAGCTGTAGGAATATCTACGGCGAACATCTTTAAATCACAGTCTATGATGAAACTCAAAAACTGTCACCTCATGAATCGTAATAGGAATCGTGTTTCCAATCTAAACTCAACCCGACTTGTTTTTTAATAGAAATGATGGAAAGACGGAAGCCAGCATTTGCAATGGGATATCCAAACAACGAGACAGTGTTGGCTGGAAATGAAGCCGTGCTGGAATGTGTCGTCCGAGCTGGGATTACCTCAATTCCCCCCCATATCAAATGGCTTAAGCGCATCCCTCAGGACCAGCAAATTAATGGACAAGCTATGAAATACAAGCATCGACTTCTACCAGTGGAAAATCAACATGTTTTAGTCATTCAGGTCGGTATAACATAATTGAAAGCTACTGTCGTTTTTATTATCTTCAATTGGTCATCTGTCGCTTCTCATTATAGTTTTCAAATGTTCTGAACGAAATAAAATAATGCATATGGCACGCTTTCTGAATTCTAAAGGATGCCACACTTTCAAAAGTAATTCATAATAAACGAACAGGACTTTAACTTGATTGTATTTCTATTTCACAGGATACAGAAGATGAAGGCATTAATGTGAATGAGACGCAAGTTAATGGGACGTTCGTTAGTAAACTGATATTCAAAAGTGCGGAAGCAGGAATTCACGATGGTGTCTACGTTTGCCTTGCTACGAATAGCGTGGGATACACGTTCAAAGACGCTCGTCTTACAGTCTTAGCAGGTGTGTAGGAAGTTCTGATTTAAAAAAATTAAGCATATATTTATATTGAAAGTTCTGTTGAGGCATTTTTTAATGGTTTTGATTTTTTAACAGGAGCTCAAATTGTGGAGAATTCTTCATCTGTGATTCCCTTTCCACTTATCGTGTTTGGGATGTCTACAGCCCTTTCTCTCCTAGTAATAGGTTCGGCTTGCTGTCTGAGGAAATACCAGAAAGCTCAGCAAAAGCAAACAAAGTCCATAAGCGTGCACGGTCAGTTGTCAACACCGTCCATTGGCTCTGCAGCCTCATCTTACCAAAGAAATTGTACAAAAGAAATTGCTGAGCAGAGACAATTATTAGTTGTACCCACAGTTCATCCTAGTTCATTGGGCACTGTGATTTGCCAAACAAAATTCAGGTCACCCGAACCGGCTATTGAAATTGCTTTATCCAGATGCTCCTGTTGTGGAGACCATTCATCAGGCATTTCTGCAGTTAGGACGTATGAACATTGTTATAATGGGAGTTATGTCAGTTCTACAAGTCATTCTTTACATTGTGGGCATTGGACCTAGAAACTCTTGTAACTTTTTTTAAATCATTAGAACTAGTTGGACATAATCTGTGTAAATTATCTTGTAAGTTAAAATAAATATGCAAATAAACCGTAACGATATGCCGAGTACAGCTACGTACATGGTAAATGTATGCATCCATTCTGTTTCTATCCACTATATAGGGCTCCACAAATACTCCACAAATTATCTCAGCTTTTTGACAGTCTAAAGTATTATATGGTCTAGAATTAGTCATGCATTCATTGGTAGCGCTTGGGTGGATTTAATTAATAGCCCCACGTTAAAAATATCAAAAGAGTTGAATGAATGGGACGGGTGATAAATATATCCGTTAATTTTTGTATCAAACGGATGGGCTGATGTAGAAATTATATGTAGAGTCAATGGAAGGAGTAGAGCTGTCGTCATCATAAATACATCGTGATTATTAATAGAGACTTTGGAATGACCCTATGACGGTAAAGCAAAGAAATTGATTAATAATGACTACCGACATAAGTGGTCACAACTCAAGCTCATTCTGACAATTGCCTCCAGCTGTGTTCTTTTTCAGTTCTGTAATTAGAATGATCAACCTTGTGCATGCAACCATAGGCACGGAGTACGCCTTGTCTTTTGCGGTTACATCTTGATTAATATATGATGTTTTTTTGAACCTACACAAGCAGTCAGTTCCTCTTTATTAGGGAAAGACAATGTTTGAATTATTAGAGTATGAGTTACAGAATTACTGCAACGACCTTAAAGTACATGCATACAACCCATCCATATATAAAATGTATGTACTTGTCGTGTTCGTGGTACATGAAAGACCAAATTGAGCGGTGAACTCATTTAATTATCACAGCCTACAGAAAAGCCCGAGGCCTATATTATGGAGTTGTGTATTTGAGGAGAAAACGCATATAAAAAGCTTACAAAGAACCTTCCAATAACCGTGAAAAGAAGTCGGCTTCCGGGGTTTGTCAGCCTGCAACTTTTTTGAAATTTTGTATTTCAAACAGATTGAAGTCGTGATTGAAGTCGGGCTGGATTTTTATGCAAAATATTCTCATTAAAAAATAAAAATATAGGTTACTTCCAAAGTTGTATAAATCGTTCATTCTGTCCGACATTGGTATCGTTATGTGTGGTCAAGTGGAACAAGATTTGGAGTAAACATGCAATGATCTTGTTGAATCTTAAATAAAATCCTTCGATAGATTTATTCGGACAAAATATATCAGGCGTTTTGAAACATCACAATTGCTCCAAGTTATTTGCATTAACATATTCATACTCTAAGTGTCTATCATGAAAAATCTTTTTCCTTTTCGGTTCATAAAAAGCTGATTCACAATCTGTGGACGAGAGATTATACTCTCCATAGCGCGAGCTGGTACTATTAGTAAGACTATTATTACAATATTCGTAGGAACAACTATTAAGAGGACTATTAGAAATAACTTTAGGATGGTGATGATGAATATGAGTACTGTGAGGACGATGTGTTCTACGCGTTTGACGAGTTCGAGTTCGACTAGCACTACAACGTCCGTAACTATGTTTTCTGCCACAAGATTCAAATGGATACTTAGGGCAGCCACTATTTGTGCAGTAGCTTCTTGCAGCCTCAAGGTCCGCTAGAAGAGTACTATTACTACTTGTTACAGATGAAGGTGGAAGATAATGATGGGAATTCAGGTAAGACTGAGACGCTCCCGAAGATTCGTAACCTTTGAGTTGATCTTGAGAGGACAGGGAGGAACTTCCAACCATCAACGGAACAAATGCTTCATGGCCCTGCAAGTAAGTTGTGCAGTGGGTGCTCATCGTTTGAGGAGATCGTTCTGGTAAATGAGTCTTTCTTGGAGGGTTCACCTTACATTCCGTCTTGATTTGATGATTATGGCATCCATAAATTCGAACAAAGCACAAAACTATCAACATTACTAAAATTACGAAGGAAGATGTCCACAAAATCGCCCATTGGGCAGCTACTGTCTTGGGGTTGTGAAATTGTAAATGTGAAGGATCTGCAATTTCAAATAAAAATTGGTTACGCAATTTAAGATACGCCTATCTAATGTATATAATATCAAGTAATGCTAGCTTACCATTTTCGACGATTACGGTACTTTCACTGAGATTATATCCTTGAAGCCCTGCCACCGCACAATAGTAAACACCTGTATCATTTTGCGTGACATTTATCAGCATTAAATCGGTTGAGTATATTCTGTCTCCTCTTCCCCGCACAGATGTGCTTTGTAAAACCTATAGAAATAAAAAATACCGAAACCGTCTTCAAATGATTCAAAGATGTTTAAATATACATGTCGTGAGCCCGTTATAGTCTTGGTTCACGACATAAAATTACATAAAGCATCACCTCATAGTAAGACGAAGTGCCGGTATGAAAAAACACTCTGCCACTGTCGGTTTTGTTGCTTCTAACTTTTTTTACCCAGAAGAACCAAGGGTTTGTTTCAAATTTTGCAACACAAGAAATGTTGACACTTCCACCAGCAAGTATTGTCAAATTTTTTGGAGTAAGCTCAAGAATTTCTGCCGCTCCCTGGGACACATCTGGAAATTAAGAAAAAACGTCAAATGTTAAAAACCTATCAAAGGAAACAACCAAGAGATCAGGCTATAGTTGATTACCGGTTACTTGAAGAGTCAATTCATAAACTGATATTCCAAAAATATTAACAGATTCACATTTATAAACTCCATTGTCTTCTTGTGATAAGCTCGTTAGTTTCAATGGGGAAAGATTCCCTCTGGATGAAGATAGAATTTTGTCATTCTGAAACCCATAAAATCCAATGAATTAGCAGCTCAAGTTTCTTTTGTACTTTTCATACAATTTTTAATTGTGGTTTTCAGCTTACCCTATACCAAGTAATAGTTGGCTTGGGATTTCCTTTGGATTCACATTTCAATAGAGTTAAAGAGCCCTTGTTGGCATGATAGATCTTTTCCTTGGGCAAATTATCCCTTATAATTTCTGGCTCGGAATAAGGCTCCTCTGAGTTCCCTCGCCGACCTCCGGCTGGTTTCAGAAGATTATTTTTAAACGTGTCGTTACCTAAAGATTAAGATTTAGAATTAGGAAAAAAAGCCATCCTCTGCCACATTTTGCGTATTCATTCGTAAAAGATGTTGACATGCAATCCTTGTACAGTATTTATAAGACTTCGAGGACGAAGTTATTTTATGGGAAACAAGTTGTTGATGGCACATACAGGCACCTCTCATTTACTCTAACTATGACAAACACTGTTATCTACTAAGCCCCGTGATTATTTGTTCGTCTGATGTAAATCTGGCGACATGAATTTCCGTCTAACTATTCATCCAACAACACCTGAAGACTTCCTACCCAGCTTTTTGGCTGATTAATGAACTTGTTCAACATGTATAGTGTAATCAGGCTGACATGTGTCAGCTAAGTAAAAATGGGGAGTACGAAAGTAAGTGACAGAAAAGATAAAGACGTGTTCGGCAGGTTATGCATTACTTGGAAGCATTTCTAGGTTATTCCCAACACGTATGATGACTGAAGAATGCGATCCAAATTCCAAAATCCAAACTGGACAAAAGACAGGCGTGAAGGTGATAAAAAAATTGTCCACAATTTAGGTGATTAAAGTTAATGGATAATCTGCCTTTTAACCACTTCAGTCTAAAGATTATTTGTAAAGGATATGTTTTTAGGTTACTCTTTCAATAACCACCATTATATGGTGTTCCCTATCAGTTATCAATTGACAAACGGTAAACAGAACACGACTGACATGTACTTTTTAGTTGACACTTCCACGCTAACCTACCAATGTTCAACAAGCAGAAGACCTCAGATCAACAGTAATTGTACTCGTTTGATATCAAAGATACATGTGTCAAACATCACATATTACAACGGGATGATAAATATAAATTATATTATGATGTTTTAGATAGGATACCATACATATGAGCCCTGGACTGAAAATGATAATCTATTTTTGTGGTCATCACAGTATGCATTATGTATTAACAGAAATTATCAATATGAATATCCGTAAGTTTCCCAGTGCCGTGTGACTGGCAGACTCATTCATTTTGCACCTGGCTTCGTTTAGTTTTTTTTAAATTCAAACGGCCATGAATTACAAAGAATATTTCTTTGTAAATATCGTAACTGGTAACGTTTTAAATTAGTCACATAATTTCAGATTTCATTCATTCATTCATCTCAGACAAACTTGTAGGCTTTATCAAAATCCAAAATATGAACAATTGATTAAAATCTAGTGAAATAGAATATTTTAAAGAGTTAATCATAGTTTCATCATATATGAATTATGAGATGAAATTCCGAAAATAATGCCAGTAATTTCTAACCTGTTCCTGAATATTCATTTTGTTATCCAAAGAAATAAAATAAAAACATACCAACTGTGAGTTGAATTGAATAAGATTCCATGGAAGTTGCAAGTTTACAAATATAAAGTCCGGAATCTTCATGAGTCAAAGAGCGAATTTTAACTTGACCCCGACTGGAAAGTTCGAATCTACCTCGAAACTGGGTCATCCGTTTTCTTCCATGTCCTGTCGGATTTTGCTACAAAAATCGTATCTTGCTATAAAATCATGTTGTATTCAATATCATAATTTAGCCCAAAGTTTCCCCGAAGGGATGAAAGGGAAATCAGTAACATACCTTATACCATTCATATTGTGTGGATGAAACATGTGCATGTTCATTGCAATTAAGCTCCACATCGTCTCGAACATCCGCCATGATTTTATAAACGCTCCCCTCATGAGACCGAAAAATAGCTATTTCGTAAAAATCCTTTATTAATTAATCGGTTACCAACTACCTTATTAAAAGCACATAATCTCTCTATCAAAGGAGTCAATGGGCAATGAAGTAAAATAGAGCGTCTAGCATACCTGGGTGTGAAGTGTTATTGTGCTTAGAACCAATAGTATTTTTATTCTTCAACCCTGCACCTATGGATTTCCCAGACGCCCAGGTTGTCAATAGACTCATTAAGGCGAGGGTTAGGAAAACAGTCAACTTCTTCATCATACAAGCTTATAATATCCGGGGGCCAGTTTTGTAACAGCAGTCATTTCCTGGTACCTTAAATAAGTAAATTAAAAAAAAGCTATAAAACGATGTCTTTATTTTGAATTGAATTGATAAATCATGCAAGCAAATAGAAACGCCACGCTGTTGTAGTTTATAGTGCCTAGAGATAGGCATTACGATTCACAATTACAAGGAGACTAAACTTCAAACACCATGGACTGTGATTTATGATTATAAGCTGGCAGAGTTAGAGTTATATTGGATTACTATGGGATTGGGCTGGATCTAAATGATTTGGATTAACAGAGACCCTACCGACTGGAAACCATAATTCCCATAATCATATGACCATAATCATCATATAAAGCTGCCTCACATTATTAACCGCTCAACGCGTTCTCAATCTCATATAATATAATACACTTGTAAAATTTATCTTAATTGACATAATTAAGCCAGCAAATACTTGAAAACTGATAAGCCTCAGCTCTCAAAAGTCTAGCTTTCTTAGCTTTATTCGTTGTAAGGGATATCTGGTGATGAAACTAGACCTCGTTCTCAAGCTGTTGAATTCCTATCTCCCATATCAACCTCATCATCATCCTCTCAGTTATTTCATGAAATAAAGAGCACCTAGGACATTTGGTCTGCTTAAAAAAGCCACAAAGAAAGTGTCAGGTACATTAGGTTTAATTCAATTCTTAAAATCTTTTAAACTCCACGAATCGGTTCCCTTCATGAAGGATATTATTTATAGATCATAAAATCATTCATTCTCAATCCTCTGAGCCAACAAAAATGGGAAGTAGAAAAATAAAGATTTACCGGAAAGAAAGAGGAGATGAGTGAGTTACTATCCAAGCTGTCTTTCATTAATCGCATATACTTTACATTATTTGTTGACGCTGCCAGCGTCCCAGCCTATCGTCTAATATATTTAAATGGCTTCTTTGGTAAAGAGACAAAGAGGGCTAGACCTTGCGTTAATATATTATCACAGTCCTAAATCTCCTAATGTCGAGTCATGAATAACGAAAGATTTATATTAAATTTTTGCTCCAGTTTCTTGGCACAAGTTTGAACTTTTGAGTACATTATGATCCAAATGGCCTACAATAATATAAAGTCAACACTGAACCGTTTAGCAGTAAACGCGCTAAAGTGTTTTCCAAGCAAACTATGTTGACTCTTGACTTTATTACACAGAGTTTTAAGGAGCTTCAATAGCAAGGAGCTTTGATTTTGTATGGGCATTTTATGAACGTTTAGGCACCTCAAACAATCAACCTCCTGTTGCACAAGTTCCATTTACTTCTAATGGTCCCTGCCCCTTTAAGTTATTTATTTATTTAGAAATTAATACTCATAACTTGATCTCAATTAATTCAACGTTGAGAATAATGAAACTTTGTGATCAGAGATTAACAGCTCTTGTTAGATTGGTATGGTTAGATTAGTGTCAAATGTCAAAGGTTATGTATATATACATTTAAATTTGGATTCGTGACCAGAGTCAGCGGAGTGAATCTTGAACTACAATAAATAAATTTACTGCAGTACTGATGGGTATTAGGAATGCATGCAAAATTATTGCAGAGGACTGGAATACACTTTTTGCTGACTTATTACATACACATTGATATAGTCAGTCGGCTTATTGAAAATACTGAAGATTACGACTAGCATAATTATCTTTATATGATGTCAGATAGAAAGAGTAAGAGTTTTTGCTAGTATGTATCTTAAAATACTGAAAATAATCTGCCTTCTCACATTTCCCTCAGCTCAGCCGAAACCAGTCATTGACTTTTTGATCTCAACGTATACCCCAACTTCTTATCCATTCCAGTACTCTCATAATAATATATACTACTTACGAGAGTAGTGTACGTACATATAACGAAATAATGACCCTAGAAATATTTTTAAACGCAATAAAACAGTAGTAAATTGGAACATTATCAATTATTGAAATCATGTATTGCTGTTTATCATATATGGTTATGAGGACGATGTCTTTCCTGCTTAGGATTCGCATTCATCATTAACCTTATCACCGTCGGTGTAGATAAACATTCCTTACGGATGATTCTGAATGGGGAATGTAGGGACATTTTCTAAGATACTTAACCAAGCTAACACGTACTATTGACTTTTTTACTTAATTTAAAACGTGAATCTGTGTAGAGATATACCTATACCTATACATGCTATGAAAATATAGTAGTGTAATGCATAATATGTTTAGAGATGTTTTATACGTAAATAAGATGTAAATTAATACATTTATTCATCTTGCAATTCAAATGTAAAACAATTAACGTAACAATAGTAATAATTTCATACTGTTACATAATAATGCATTTTCTAAATGCACCCGATTACATACCTTGTCAATGCTCAGTATACATTTCCATGTTCCCTATAAGCGCATTTGTTTATGATATCATGGTTCATGGGGAACTCAGACTTTAGTTATGGAGATCAGCTTTCATAAACAATTGCATATGCAGTTAAAATGATTAAATTAATTCAGGTATCATGCAACGAATATTTCTTACAAATTACTAAAATGTCAAAAGTAAACCTGGAAATGTAATTACTTATTACTTGTTAAATGTAAACAAACCATTATGAGAAGAAGTGAAGGGAGACGTGTGACGTTCAATTCTTTTAATTGCTAATCCATACTCTGAAAGTAAATATACTGAAGAAATCTCCCAAATCCAATTAATCCAATCACACGATCCAACAACCAGAAAATCACTCTTGGCCCAGTTGCCAGTTCTACTTTTCACCCACTTTTTTTATTCACACTGTTTACACATTAAATTCTGACCACAGATGAAATCATAAAGTTCAAAGCTGGAAAAGTATCTAATGTAATATTAATTGGCAGTTGTCAGTCCAATGTTTATTACTATCGTAAAAAAACTAGAGCAACCGGATTAGTCATAGACACTTGACAGTATTGGCTCTCGCCACTGATGGGACAGGACTGAGGTAGCTAATGCGTCCAACTCTACAGCCTACGCGAGACAGAAGGATTATAAATTCGGGCATTTCACTTTTGACTTGGAACACGAATGAAATAAGACAGATAGTGTGTAGGGGTATGTATAGTAGACTTTAATTCCTGGTCGGTAATTCAGCACCTCCGAGCATGGAATGAGACACATCTCTGAGTAATAACCCAGGCCACGATTGTCCAGGTTGGGTACATCAGGTTTACTAAATGGTCTAACCTACTTGAACGAAGTTAATGTCTATGGGGATCATGGGGATAGTTCTTTATCCATGCTGGATTGGATTGGATGAATATTGGATTGGGGGCTCATGGCTCATGAGTCTGGCCTGGCACTATGTACTGGGAACGGGGAACAGCCACTTTCTCTATACAAGACTTGATCATCGACTTCTGTAGAGTTCGACTCGACAAACTCGAAACTCGACTTACCCGTACCATATTTATAGCATGGGAGCTTATCTGTATCTTATGGAAAAAAGCATGAGGTTCCAAATATATCCCAGGACACTGCTGTCTTAAACACACTCACGCACATGTATTGTACACATTGTATTATGTACCCTGTACTATTTTTTTATGTATTCTTCCTGTAGTTCAAAATTAGATGCACTCAAATTCAAGACCAACTTCTAAGTGTCCTTAGAGGAGGACTAGATGATAGTAAACTTTTAAAATTGGGTAATTCAGGCAACCCTATTTGTTGAATGTAACAATTCCTGGAATTACAGAAATCAATTTGTTTTCTCAATCCTCATTGAGTTTTCTGTATTGGAAAGGTGTAAAACATTTATTGTAAAACGTTCACTGTAATGCAGCCAGAGACCCTGTTATCTTATCCACTTGCACATATTATACGTAATCTCCATTCTTTCCAATCCAGTAGTCAGCCAACTGTCATTTGTTTTATCAATATCAAGTATCATCACTTACCTTAAATAGAAACTGAATATCAGTTGTGGATTTCCGTACGAAATTATCTACCAATGCTTATTAATCAGCTTTGACTTCGATTAATATTGACTAAGCACTAGCACTACTAACTGAATTGACAGTCCGTTCATTTCTCCTGTCGTCCTATCTATAGGATTTCAATGTCAGTCTGTCCAGTCTGTTTCACAGATCAATCGTGATCGTCGAGGTCCATCCCTGTACTTTTAGGTACTAGGTAATGGTCAAATTATATGAATTATGTTATGTCACATTTCCAAAGGTATTTAGTCATTTATGGATAAATGACTAATATGTATTTATCAATATTTCACATCATCCTGCATAAATCACATCCATACCATAAACAAATGGCCTCGGTATCGTTTGTAATATTGACAGGATTGAACATCATGAACGGGATGAAAAGGTGACAGGAAAAGTGTTTTGACAAGACGCAGGGTTTACCTTTTGGTATAGTGGAATACGCCAGCAGATTATCTAAAGAAGGACTCCTGAAAATCATTAATGACAAAATGCAGACCTCCATAGCCTTATGCCTTAATCTACTTAACCGTCTATAGAAGAGAACTCTCAGCTTCTTAAGAAAGCTGTCATGTTCATGTCTGCTGGCAAAGTGGACCCTCAGAGGTTGAATGGGTATTTTACTCTGTGAAATTAAGGGCACACATGGACACAGATGGTGTCCACACACAATCATAAATGTCCTCAACGCCTAGGTTAACACAGCTTAATCCAAATGTCAATCATTCCAGACGGCTACCTTCCCAATCCCAAAACTCCCGTGCTTAGGTAGCCTTCTGAAATCAGAAGCATGACCAGGTATTTCTCAAGCATGGTCAGCATAACAGATTTGAAAGTATGGTTTCTCAACTCTGTAGGAACTGTATAGATTTGGAATATTGGAAACTTGGATTCAAGGAGCCACTTATACTTGAGCTTGTTTTCTGTTTGGGAGAACCCTTAAATTGCTGAAGGACTATTAGTCAAATCAAGGGACAGAATTGGGATTGCACTTCACCTGGTTTGGATATTATTGTGATGTCTCGCCATCACATTTTGACAGGTCCATTAGCATTACGATGACTCTCTTAAATATTGTGCATGTGTAGTGTTAGTGTAATGTTATTTCTCATTTTCTGTACTAGACATTCATTTCTTTTATCTCTTCCTAGAAATCTTCATTCTGATGATTACTGTGTGACATGACATGACGACTTATTTCTCACCTAATGTCAACACTTGTCGCAGTTCATTTAATATATTTAGTCCCTCGTTATGTAAAAAAAAACACCAAGGCTTCAAGTACTAAAGAACTCAAAATGCAAAACTATTCCAAACTGGAATTTTGAAACGAGCTATGCATACCATTTTTTACCTCATATTTACGTTCTCGATCTTTATTTTGTTTCATTTGTATGAGGTAATCTCGCATTTGGCGTAGAGTTACCGGATGTCCCAAAATTATAATTATAAACCGTTCAAACGAATGTACCAGCGTATCGTGAAACGTTCAGGGTTGTGAGACGTTTTCACAAAATGTCATGTCAATATGTAATGTGGAAATGTCAAGTCGAAATGTTGACCTAACTTTAAAGCCCCCGACTAGTTTCGACGTAAACAAAGTTTTGAAAGTTTCATTTGCGGTTAGCAACGTAATTTGTAATGATTTAAATTCTAAAAATGCGTTTTTAAAAACTGTTTTTTTTATAATTTTATAGGTAGAATGACACTTTTTTGCTGTCGCATTCAAGCAAGTGTTGAGGACCTTCCAAAACGATTATAAGAAAATATAAGTTTCAAAACGCTAAGTTAAAAACTCATGACTTTTTCTAGAACTTTTTTCATAAAACCAATGTAGTGTAGACGAAGAAAAATAGTTTTTAAAAACTCCCGCCTGATGGGGCGAGCGGCCGCAACGCCTTTCTTACGCCAAATCAGATAAAATTTATCTCAATCCCAAGATCCAGCCGACTGATCGCAAGGACTATTGACACACATCGGGCAGAAGATCCAGAGTTGCAAAAGGAAATTCGGCAAGAGATGGAGACCACAAGTACGACAGAAGACCAGGCCTGCATGGCCCTGAACAGCCGGGAAAAAGATAAGGTACATAGCTAGACATGTGGCATGTCCCTCGTGTAGTCGTGTGTTGAGAATTTTGAGAGAGAATTCCCGAGACGATGACAAAGTAATCAAAAACACTTATTAATTATAAATAATAATTGTTTTGGCTATTTAGCAGAAAGGAGCCGTCAAAGACGGTCAAGGTGGGGATCGAATGAGGCAAACTGTAAAGAGAGATTCAAGAGGTGAGAAGAAAGTCTTGGAAGGCGGGGATCAGTCATTCGTTGCTGGAGACCAAAGACGCGGAGGAGATAGAGGGAGAGGTGGCTTAGGCCGAGGTCGTCCTGGTGCCGGACGAGGCGGTCGCAGTGATAAAGAAAATGACGAAATTAAAGGAGGCAGAACGATGAATGGACCTGCTGGGAGAGGTCGAGGGGGTTGGTTTGCACGTGGAGGTCGAGGGGGTTGGTTTGCACGTGGAGGTCGAGGTAATGGTAGAACTTTTGCCAGTCTAGCTCGTGGAGAGCGAGAGGGTGAAAGTTATCATCCTATTGACGTATGGGAGAACAGTCAAACAGATGGCAATGCGAGGGAGCAGGCCCTTCTCAAAGTCGGTATGTTGAAAATTTCCTCATTTCATTTTAAAATTAGTGTGTTAATGATAATTACAAAAGTAATCACCCCTTGGACTTTAGGGCCGTTGAACGATACGACAAATGGCGTCGGTGGTTCTGGACCTCCGCCTTCCAATCACATTCAGAGTGCTTCCAATAACTCATCAGCTGACGTTAACAAAATGTCAGCTAATCAGGAATCTGGAATATCAATGAGCAGCTTTGTACAAGGGCTAGCCGGAGTTGGAGGATCGTCTATGTCATCTCATGTGAATGCAGTATCCGATCTTTTGGGGACTCTACAGTCCTCCTATTCGAACTTTAAACAAGTTCCAGTTGGAGTCTCTAATCAAGCCCTACCTCCTCGAAGTAAAGTTCAAAGACCCCGTGGCCCAACGTCAAAGGTATTTTTTTAAAAATTATAATGATTGTGAATTAAATTAGTTAGATCCTTAGATGATCAAACATCAAACGATTTGATTCAAACCTAAGAATTGAAAATATTTAATTTTTCTTAGATTTCCTCATCAGCAGTCGATATTTCAGTCACAACCTTGGACGCCCAATTTGGTGGCTTGGATTTGTCTTTAGATCCCTCAATGTCTTTCAGCTCTGTGATGCAGCGAGGAAAATCTGGCGGAGGAGACAATATAATGTACGGTGGTCAGGGTACAAAATTGGACACATTTTCCTCAGCTGCAGCGGGTGACAAGGATATCAAAACTGGAGGGCATCCTTCATCTCCATTCCAAAACCAGATCAACAATCAGTCTCAAGGCTCACTTAATGAGCCTGGTAAAAGAAGTGTTGCAAGCAATATTTCACCAGGGCTAGATTCACTGTCGTCCCTTTCTCAGAATCAAGCCAAGACTCAACAGACTGGGCCAGCTTCATATGGAGCGGCAATAAATGCTGGCAGCAATACTGGGTCAGCCTTCTTCGTATCCTATGGGAAGGGTGTTCCCGGGTTTCCGGCGACCGGATTTCCTCCAGTGTCACAAAATCCTGCGGGTACTTACAATAACTCCAGTGTAGCACCGGTGACAGGAGGTCCTCCTCCATCCTCATATGGTTCACAACCATTACCAAGTCAGACTGCACAATCCGGTTATCATATGGGAAATATGGCTTACCGAAATCAGCCTTCCAATATTCAGAATCAACCTGTAATTGCATCAGCTAATACAGTGCAGAGTGCAAACTCACCCTACGGATCCAGACCAACAGGACCTCTAAATCCGTATAGCATGAACTCGAACGTCAACTCTGGGTTAGTAGTTTTTGAATTACTTGGTTTAAAATATCACAATTATGCAAAAACCTTAGCTCTTACGATGACATTCAAATATTTTACAATTGGCAAACTTGTTTCTATGATTAGATATGCAAATAGCTCAAGAGGAGCTCAGCAATACGGAGGATATGCACCAAAAATGAGTGGCTCAATGAACCCTTCAACCGGTGTCAGTAGTAAAGCTTCGTTGACCGATGTCAACGCAAGTGCTCCAGTGTGGACTACGGGTCCCAATGTTTCATCTGCCCAGTTAGGATCCAGCATGCAACCTGGATCAGGTTGCATGCTTCAGGATTGGTTGAACTATCAAACTGAGCAATCCTGTAAGTTTAATTCGAACTTGTACCTCTAGTTGAGTTGGTTGCCTGTCCTACAATCAGTTGTTTTTATTGTAGTCAATACTGCTTCTTCAGCATCCTCTAACGCAAAGATGTCGACGTCCACAAATGCAACGACAAACGCTTCATCAAACATCGATGGAACCGTTCCTGTTTATTATAATATCCAAACACCTATGTATGGTTACGAAGATAACTCCGTTCAGCTCGTTCCAAGGTTTCCACCTGGTTATTATGGTGCTACTAGTGGTGGGGCAGGATATGGTTAGTAAATTTACTTTAACTTTCATTGGCGCCGAGTTGTTTACGTTATTTATATTTATTAACTCTCGTTACAGTAACTGGGGCTGGCGTTCCTGTAACATGGTTAATACTACGACACGACGGTAAAAATGTGCAAGGGCATTCGACTTGGACAGATGCACGGTTCCAATGGGTAAATAATATTTTAACTGCGTCTCCGGTGCCTTCGAACCTTGCTGGTGGGAACACGCAACAACAGGCAATGTACAATCCCACAGCCATGTCATATTACGTCGTGGGTAACAACATGGTTCATGCCGGTACACACTTCCCCTATGGACCGCCTCATCCTATGTATCAGACACCTATGGCGACGGCAGCAAATACATCTGGCGCTCCACATGCTGCAGCAGCTAATCATCAGTATCAAAGCGAAGGTGTCTACAGTGCTACACAGTACACTTACGATGCTCAGTCAAATGTTCTTGAAAGTCAACTTGAAGGGGCCGAAATGGGAGATCCACGCGGTGTCTACATTTCACAGCAACCAGTACAGACTCTTCCAATGCATCAAGTTTCTATTATTTTCTTGTTTTCATTTTTGCTTTTTTGCATACGGAGTAGCGACTTCTGTTCTCAAATGACTTAGGGCTAATCGTTTTTGGAATGCAGTATTAAGTCTCATGTCTTGGAGCGTTGAAGTCTGATGTTTGATGAACTCATAACTTTTTATCTTTTCTCAGTTCATATATTTGCTGTCAAACTTTCTGTCCTTGTGACTATTCCATCTATTCATAATGGTATTGCAAAGTTGAACTGATTAACTAATATGCTGCCTGCAATATCAAAGTCAAAATGTGTTATTTTGATTAGAAAGTAAATAAATCCAATAGTTTAACATTAGCGGAAATTATCTCCTATTTATACACAGTTCAGCTTCAGCAAGTGTTAATTTACAGTATTCAGTATTTACGCTTTAAATACAATGCTAATGTTTTTTATTTACAGGACGGGGGCAATGCATCTAGGCCAGGCCAGGTCAACCAAAACGAAACTAACAGCAACAACAATATGGAGGACAACCTTATTGGGGAAACTAAGTAGACGGTCGTGGAGAAAATCGGGATTCTACACCACCACAACATCTAAATCTAAATTTTCAAATCCACACACTTATAATGAATTAGTGAACTCATCTCAAAATGAGTGTTAAAGATCAAACAACCGTGTACTTCAGTTGTTTGAATTATCTCATCCGAATAATAATTATTATCTGAATAGGAAATATATATATATATATATATAAGCCACTGCTACCTTTAATTTACCCCTATAAATTCAGATATGTAGGCTTATGAATTTATTCTATTCGCGAACGTTATTAAGAGTAGATAAGTTCTTAGGTACACTAATTCTTGATTATCATTGTACGTCGACATTTTAAATTGTTTGTGAATATTAAAGGAAAGGTTAATCGTTATGAAATGGTTGATTATCGTGCAACTGTAGGTTAAGAAATACCTCCGTCTGAATTTTTAAATTTATTTGATTTAAACTCAGTACCTTCTTCTATGTTAAATGATTATCATTGCTACTCTGAGAAACTTAATTAAATCGTTTAGTGATGCGTTTACAATATATGCATTTTGTTTCTATTTTTCCATACAGCATTTCATATTGATTGAAAATCAATTGTACAATCAATGATTGTACTTGTATGGGCAAGATGAATGTACGTACCCCTTACGATGTTCCATCACCTGACTATGGGATTTTATTTCAGTCTTACGATAAGGGCTACGTTGCGTCTGGAGTAGGAGCCTACAGTGGTCTGGGTGCATATACGAGTAATCGTCCTCCGTCAGACGATGGAGGACGATTACTCGTATATGGTCTGGGTGGTGCTCAGCAAAATGTTCTTGGAAGTCAACTTGGAGGGGTCGGAATGGGAGCTCGAGGCGGTGTTGAAATTCAACAGAAATCAGTACACTTGGGGCTGTATTTAAGATTCCTGGATCTCAAGTGCAACGTCAGTAAATTTGGGTGTCAATCTCAATATGACCATTTATTAACTTTCATTAAAAATAAAAGTCCTCGCAGAAATAGAGCGAATTTACTTTAAATGTTAAAGAAATTCCTCTATTGCATATCATAAAACAATTTTATGTGATATGAATTGATGTATTTTATTTCAGTGCCAAGTTCAGCGTTCCAGTAAGTATCCCATGCAGAATTGAGTACTAAGTCTTCTTCATAGGCTCTTTTGTTACCAATCCTGTACTACATTTAAAGTTACCATGTAGTCAGTAAATTGTAATTTCGGTTAGCAGATTCTCTATTGAGCTTCGTCGTACTCGGTTTTAGCTAACATACATACATCTTGCATGTGAATCCACAATTTTCAATTAACATTTAGGAGCAGTACCCAAAATAATGAAAATCTACAGTTCACTAAAAGACAGATAGACTCATTACGGGGAGGTGCGTTACATTTTGTGGAACCTTACTGTTCGGTTTTTGATATTTTAATGCAGATACTATATAATCTTCCATTGTATCTGTTTGTTAACATAATAAGGATATGCTCCTTATTATTGAGACTAACTGTTTTGTATTAGCCGTAAAATTACATGCATGAAGACTGTAATCGAATTGCGTTTATAGAGAGATGACTGAAATTTTTGCTGGAAATGCCAGTGATGAAACTTTGAGGAGATATTCTGGGATATAAAAGTGCCAAGAAAATGAAGGAGTTGAAAGGTATAAAGCATCTTTGCAGGGCAGAGGGGTTGGAAATGGAAATTGTTGCATACAGTTATTAGTAGAACGCTTATGTTTTGAGACTCGAAAGCAAAATATTTTATCTCCTATCCACCCTGTCTTCAGCTCATAGATTTAATGGATTGGATGGATGTATATTATCTGTCATCGTTAGGTTTTACAGAGTCCTATAAAAAGATCCAAGACTATGTCTATAGCCATTCTTATCTTTAGCTTAACTGTGAATAGATTATAATTCACAGTCAATATTAATCAGAGTAGAACTTATTAAAGAATGAGCTAGGGTTTTAATTTTTGTTAAATTAAGTTTTATTTATGATATCAACACTTCTAAAAAAGCAGCGATGATTTGACGGAAATGGTGTGATTAATTAGGCCATCTATGCGGGCTAAAATTTTAAGACTCTGTAACTTTTTTCGGCAAAATGTCAATACATTTGTTCTTGTTTTAAAAAATAGATAAACTTTATCATTCGTAAATTGATATTTGAAATTGAAAGTATTGACATTTTGTCAACTCTTGAGTTTTTAAATCTCCTGAGGGGTGTTTTGCTTAAAAAAGTGTTTTAAATGGATGTTGGTTGCTAACTGATCAACCCCTTTAATTTTCCACAACACGGTTATTGGTCTAAAGAAAGTATTTTTTAACTATTTACGTAAATGATTTGTATGAATATTACTCACTAGCAGAGTTCAGAGTTTAGTAATTTAGTAGCATTCGAAAATAGGACTTCATAGCCGTGATGATGAAAATATATTCAAATGTTCTGATTTATTTGTAGTTGGGTAGAGGCAGGATACGATACACCAGACCTTAAATGTTGATTGTAAATAATCGGATGAAAATATTGTGTTTGTATTGAGATCCATGATTCAACGGTATAAAGTACAGAATATTTTATAAGTTAAAGTAGTCGAGCTTTCGACCATTAGCAATGGTCATCTTTAGGACGAATGAGTCCGTGAAGTCAGACTGGAGTAAATCAATTGTACAATGCAATGTAATGTATTCGAAATAAATTTGTGTTCCTCTTTTAAAATCATTCGTATTTATTTATTCTTTTAGGATTACTTAATTTAAATTGGATATTCTGGTAAACATTCCAAAATTGCATTTAGTAAGTAAATAATAACATTTCCATTAAAATATTAACCAATCTGTACAATTACAATTTACCTATTTAAGTTATCCGATCCCTCAGAATTATTTCCAAAACCAATTATATTTTCTGATTTCAGACTTGAATAGAAAAATGATCCAAATGAGTTGCCTCCACAGTTTCATCCAAATCCAAGGATCCGCTTAGAGTCCAAATTCCAACCCGCTCCTTCCGATGATTATTCGGAGTTAATGACGGGGGAGAGGAGAGGGGTAGCACTGAAAATGGCAACCATCCCAATCTCCACTCCCACGCAATACCCTCCTGTATCTCCGATCCGATTTCAAAACCGCCTAATCCCGAAATTCCAAAAGCCAAAATCTGAAGTCCCACTGACACCAACCGATTCTCAAGTAATTCCGTAACTCACTCCTTCAAGAGACTCTTCAGAGGTAACAATCACGGTCAGAAGTCACTGAGAAACTAATGCAGGAATGGATTACCAGAATTGGCTTAAATATTTGGCCAAGATGTGACAGTTAAAATAAAAACCAGTATGGGATGATCTTTTTCGCCATGAAAACAAGGGGGCATCAATACTTTTATATGCGATATGCCCTCTCAGAGATATAATTCGCCAACTTCATTCGGAGCCTAGTTTTTTTTCAACTAATAATCCTGAGGGGTATCTCATCCTGGGTCATTGGCAATATGAAAAAAAACGACCGAAGATGAGGTATTCTCCACTTATCCATAAAACATGATGAGGTGGGAGTTGATGATAGCGTGTTGCCGTCTCATTTCGTTCATGTAGGAAAAAGGTTCCTATTATGCAACAATGAAAGAAACCCAATCAAACGTCAAACCGACCTTTCCGTATTAACCCCGTGTAGTAAAAAGTCGTTTGACCAGACCATAAGACTGGTTGAAGAAATGAAACAATTTGACAGGAAAAAAAAGATATCCTGATGTTTGCATCAACCATTTGAGGAAATATTGTGTACACGGAAATTGCGGTAGTTCAACAGATTGTTGATCTCGACAAGAGTGTAGGGTAGGTAGGGATATTATTTATAATGGACGAATCTCTGCGCCCTATGGCCTCTGGGTCTTTAGATACTTTAGACGGTTTAGAAGCCAATACCTTCTTTTTGCAATTATCAGAAGGATTGATATATGAAACAGGTTTATCTCCCTAATCCTCATTCTTCCCCTAAATGTTCGAAATGCTACCACGACCACAAAAATCAATCTTAAGAGGCCACAAGTCCAGTTAGTCAACCTTTGCAGTTTCGTATAATAATGTTAATGTATACCTTTTTAAAGAACGGGTATGCCGTTTTAACCGGAATTCTAGGATTCGTAAAAAATACTGTCCTCATTTTGAGATTACACATTTGAGGGACTTCGGGCCCAATGAGACATTATTAGGAGACAAAGGCGAAGGAGCATGTTGGAATTTAGACTAAAAAAATAATACTTTTCAACCTCTGTTTTTAATGTCTTGATGACATGGAGGAGTATCATTGAATTGATAAAGTAAAGATACAATTATCGAAATAATAGGTGCAAATAATGAAGTCATAAGGGTCGGATGGGTTTTAGGATGTGATTTCTTTAGGTGTTTAGGTCATTACCCCAAGAAAGTGGTCCAGCAACTTTTCTTTCGGCAAAATGTGAGTGAAGTACCGTTAATGGAACCCACCCTCTTTACCTGTTCTAATTTGCTAAAGGTTACTAGAGATCTTGTGGGATTGGGAAGGGCACTTTGATGATGGAATCTCGAATCTGTGACAAGCAGCCGAGTTCATCTTCCTTCATCATGATAGATACATCCTCTTTATTGTTTTCATGGGATCTATTAAAGACTCATAAATTTAATCTCAAGACCTTTACCTATTTTTTCCAACTCCATGTACTCCATGTTCATGTGGAAGATGATACTGTTGGATTATAGGGTGCTTTGAAATGATGGGATTCATGGGATGATAAAAACCAGAGAGATTTCGACGCGTGTTGATCAGTCATCTTCGTCAATCCTGCCTGTTATCATCATAACTTATCATAAACTCCTAGACCTGATAATTCTTAAATCGGTTTTCGTCATACACCCAATTTCTTTAAATTTAATCATTTTATTTTCAAAAATTAACTTTATACAAATACTGTATACTGTGTTTTAAAAGAGCTTGCAATTAAATTTCACAGGTTCAATGAGTTTTTATAATAAGATTGCCTATATCCATTGCCCATCGTCTCCCAAGTCCCAATTACAGATTCACGAAATACAATTTACGATGTACAATTGAACAGCACATCCTTGTCAATGTTCTATGATGAAAAATACTCCGTTTTGGAATTGGATGCCCTGAAATCTACGAAGAAATTTGTAGGTATAAATAATCGGTAAACAAAGGTTATGAATTAATTCATGTCATCATCCTACTAATTCTCAAAACCCTCGTAATAATTTTGCTAGTCCTTTCTTTCTTGACCTGCACCCCTCGTGTTAATCTTGCAGTCCCTACTCCTCCTGAACTACCGGTCACCGGTCTGATTATTCTGGCTAATAACTCTATCGATTGCTCTTGGTCGGTATTTTCTGGCCATAGGCAGATGTATTAGTTCATGTCAAACTTCTTTCAAATTTGGTTTCCTGAACTATCAGTCCGACTTCATCGATCAATAGCTAAATTACTTTGTAAATTCCGGCCATTTATACACATTGTATTTGTCGATACGTTATCGACGAGTTTAAACGAGTCCTAATTAAAGAAAATCAAAACATCAAAAACCAAAAATGTCCCATGGAAGGAGGACTCGGCAATAAAAGGTCAGCAAGGGTAGTACTGGGCAATAAAAATTACTACTTGGACTGCCTGTATATATTAGAGTACCAATAAATAAATAGGTCAGAGGGGAAGGAGTACATAGGAAGGTCAACAAAAGTCAAAGCGAGTTGGAGGACTCCGAAAAAATCCTTAAAATTAAGCCAGGGACTGGGTGTCCAGACTCCAGACTGCATTCCTTATATAAGTAATCGTCATGCACAATTAATTACAGATCACAGAATAATTTAAATGTTGCCAATAAGCACTAACATGAAATGAGTACACAGTCATTCCTATCAAAGTCGTCGTCATAGAATGACAGATTTGAGAGATTCCTAAAATTCCAAATATGATTTGGTTTCACAGCGGTCACCGAATCACCGACAATTTATTCCTGCTTTTAGGTTTTAGTCTTTTACATCGATGCTTTAACCTAATACTGCGATTATTAAGGGGAATTGGATTATATTACCACAAGCCCGTTTAAGCTTTATTTGTATAGTAAATCATTTGATTTAAAAGTTCAAAAAGTCATGCTTCCTTCATATTGAATGATTCGGAGCCCGGAAATGCAACTCAAAATGCAATCTCCCTAATGCATTTTCACCCCGGAATGTCAGCATGTCAGGAACTTTGGAGTTAAATTGGAGTTTTTGTCAGGACTGTGTTGCAAATCACTGAAAAACAGGTCCGATGGATCCTGTAATTACGCAATCATGTTAGCTACACAACTACAACGTGGAGATTAGATACAAACAACGAGCAGGTAATTCTTATAATATTGGCTGTACATATTGTTCTTGTAATGCAAATGGTTTTAATGTTTTGACCACACGATGTACCTGTTTCCCTATTTTCCTTTGGCCTGTGAAGATCTTGAAGAATGTTGAATGGCTCAAGATGTTAGGAACAGGAAATACATTAGTTACTACAAGTGCACTAATACTCCTTCCATACTGACATTATTACTGACTTACCTTCTTGAATAAATTTCGCATTTGAGCTTTTCTTGTAAATCTGACCTTCCCATAGCATATTTTATTCCATTCATAAATCGACGTGAATAAATATCCGCTTATGGTTTAATAAACAGACTTAAACAGACTTGATAAGGAATAAGGAATCTGTATTCAGATTTTTTCCAGATTTTTTTCAACTCCTATTTCTGTGAGATTTCAGGAAATTCTGTATTTTTCTTTGGCATACTCATAAAAACAAGTTCAAAAATCTACAGCTTCTGTTTTTTTTAAAAATATCTAGTACCTAATCTAAATAATCATCGCTGCTATATATACCCTGTCACATGTTCCTGGATTTTACTCTCCAATCAAAACAGTTAACTAGTTTCCTTATACTTTGTCAAATGATTAATTGAAACAATTAGGAAAATAAGCAATTGAATATAGAGACATATTTCCCGTGGATTTTCAATACAGACAGCTACATGTACTTTTCGGTCTGGATAATTTAACAAATTAAAATTAAAGATATGTAATTTTTCAATTATTAAAAACATTCCGCTATGACTTTACTACGTATATCAAAGATCACTAAACTACAAACTATACAGTATGGTCCAACCGGAATCACAGCAAGGAAGGAACGCTGGAAGGGATAATGTCTTGGGAAAGATTTCATCAAGTGCTTGAACTCCTGATGCATTAAATTGCATATGACTTCCGAGATAAAGTTATATAAAGAAGTCTATGAAAACCAAAATTTGCTACCCTATCATTTAACTAAACACAACCTGCCAAAATGTTCACGTCCCCTTTGTTAATATCTTCAAGAAATAAGGTTTGCGTTAGTAGCTTTGTTTTTTTGTCCATATTTGATATTATTGGTCGAGATCCTAAAATAACCCTAAAAATCTAATCACCGCAAGAATACTTGTTATGATGTGGCTTAATTATTGAGGGTGGCTTATCTACTGTAAAAAGCTGTTGTAGTTGAACTTCCAAATGAAATATACAAAATACATCAAATATGCACAGGAAATAATATTAATTTTTTTTTGCGGAAATTACGGAAAACATGGACATCCTTGTTGCAACGAAATCGGATCATTTCAGATCATCATTATGAATATCTAACACCAACCTAACCTAGCCAACCTTGTTTATTTTTCCATCCGCCTTAGTTACTCCAGTTAATTTCATATCATTTTTTAATCTGGAATTTTATTTTATGGCTAGCCCTCTTTGAGGTCAGAGGTCAGATAATGATCATCTTCATCAGGTAAAGAATGGAGTTACATTGCAGATCCCATGCATGTAGGATCATGAAATGAAGGTAAGGAATTGAGAAACCAAGTGGATGGGCTCAAATTCTTTTCGCATAGGTAGTCCATCTGCTCTACACAATGGAAGGAGAGGGGAATTATGGAGAAGGTTTAAATCATGCGGGAAGGACTGACTAGTGCCGAACCACGTTCGTCGATGGTGAACGAAAGGGATTCAGTCATTTCGTCATTCTCTGGAATTTCTTTTTAATTTTGAATTTGAAAGTTTGCAATTCATCTTTTTCCTCGCTGTCCTTCAGTAGAAAAGGAATCACTTGACTCTTCTATTCAGGATAGCTGTCCATTCTATGCAGGAAAGGGACGAAGAAGTCACAAAAATCAAGTCACTCTTCTTCTGTCTTGTTATCACTTCTTAAGGATATACACGTGCTCCAATCTTTTTTGGAAGTAATTGAAAAACTTGCCTTGCACTTGGGGTTTAAGTCATTCGGACAAGAAGATGAGTGGTCAGAAATTATGGAGCGCGACGTCTCTCTTCTCCAAATTCGGGTACTTTAGCATGTCATTAAAATCTTGATATGAACTGTCCCATTACACATTAAAAAAATCTAAAATTTAGGGCCATATTACATGAAGTGTTCGTTTTATGTACAAGTTTTAATGATGATTTACATTGCATGTGCTTTCAGATCGAGGGCAGAGCAGCAATGGTTTGGCCAGTGTCTGCCGATGATAACTAGTCAGCAGAACATTGGGGTTCGGCTCATGTCCTCCCCCGCTGTACGAGCACGTCCATTGTCACTGAAGCGGCCTGTGTCAGTGGCCATAAATGCATCACGATATCGGCAAATCAGCCTCTTTAGTACGAGTGACAATAGCAAGAAATCGGCCCCCGAACCTCATATAAACGATGCAAAAGCCAGGCCGGCTGAGCAGGGATTGCGGCTGGATGATGTTCCACAGCAGTCTGAGAGTCATGCGAGTATGGAAAGTGATGTGGAGTCACATCTTAAGGTTGAACTTAGCAAGGCCGTGTCTGAAAACGCTTCGCTCCTGGCCAAATCTAGGGATTTGGAGGTAAACTGACAAACGCTTACCGTCCTTTATGTCCAAGGTTCAAATGTGCCAAATTGTCATAAAACTGAATCTACAATATATTTTACTTTGCAGGACAAATACTTGCGCGCTCTGGCCGAGACGGAGAATGTACGCACTCGTCTTACAAAGCAAATTGGCGACGCTAAGCTATTCGCTATTCAAGGATTCTGCAAGGATTTGACGGATGTAAGTGGAAAGAATTCCCTCTTAAGCTTAAGATTTTGTTTTGTGGTTTGTAATGTTTGTGTCATTATGTATAATTTTAGATTGAAGATATTCTACGACTTGCAATTGATAGTGTGCCGCAAAACGAGATCACCGATGAGAACAAACATCTAAAGCAACTCTTTGAGGGCGTTAAAATGACGGCTGCAGGCTTACTGAAGGTACGGAACATTGACATTAATAACCAAGTCAAGTGTTAAAGAAACTGCGCAACGATTAATCTCATTTAAATTATGTTTTTTTAATTTTTCAGGTTTTCAAGCGACATGGCTTGACGCAATTCGATCCAATTGATACTAAGTTTAATCCAAATGAGCATGAGGCAGTCGTTCAGCAGGTAAATTTAATCATCGCAGATGTCATAGATTATCAGAATCCCTCATTAGAATGCTTTCTTTGATTTTTGACAGGAGGTGGAAGGTAAAGAGGCTGGAACTGTCATCTTTGTATCTAAGCTTGGATATAAGTTAAACGACCGAGTGATTCGACCTGCAGTGGTTGGAGTTGCTAAGTAAAATTGCAGCACCTGAGAAACGAAGTCTGGCGTTGTAGTGTACAACCGAGAGGTTACATTAGTTAAGAAATGGTGTATAGAATGTTCTACTTCTTTTTAATTACTGTCTGCGTTGAGCAACAAAATATTCCACATATTCAGCTAATAAAGACTACTCTTTCTGAAACCACAAACATGGTACAGTATTCGTTTCTTGGTTTAAAAATCATTGGTATTCCTAAAGGCTTTAAAAACCAAGTTTTTAAGTCCATTTATTGAATGTAATTGCTGCTCAGTTTATCGTATCGTTTTTAAAAGGTCTGAAATTGCGGGATGATATACTTTACTTCACCAATCAAAGTAATCCCTTATCTGCATATCGATACGTCCAGGCTAGAGTTGCATTTAAAGGGCTGTTGTAGCCAAACGTATTTTAGACTCTTAGTATACTTGTTTTAATTAAATAAATTAATCCAGGAAAAAATTCAGCTCCATTAATTTTAGAATAACTACTCTTTATTAATTCATACAAAAAAGTTTCGGTATATTCGTAGACATCAAATTGCACGCCTACTTCATTAAATAGTTACCAAAGTAAAGTACCTGGGTACAAATGACTCAAAAATGATTTTGTTATAAATAGTTTCACAGTCTTCCATCAAATCGAGGTTTGCATAATTTGTGGGTGCTGAACACTAGTGTTATCTATCTTTGGGGGCTTTTGGATTACTTTCCACTCTCCGGTATTATAATTCATCTGGAAGTGAGTCTCAACAGATAGTGGTGTTATATTTCCATCCTTTTGACGAACCGGCTCTTCGTGCTCGCTCAATTTGATTGTGACGATGCTTCCAAGCTCAGGACACGGGTTTTCTAAACACCGATAAATGCAGAAATATTAGATATCCTAAACCGAAGTTACTTTAAAGCTCGAGATACTAATACGATTTTTACTAGCGTAATACTAACCTCGAGTTCCAGCCATGAACTTCAGGATGTGTTCCTTTTCTGGACGAGTCGCTTTGTTTGCTGTCCTGAAAATCTCCTGTGCTTTTTCCATCAACTCTTTCTGTAATCAAACAACAAACGGAACCGATTAGGCGCACGGAAGGATGAAAATGAATGGTCACGTATCGAAAAGTAAGTGTTTTGCGCACCGACAGTGTGACGATTTGTTGAGGCTGGTTGGTCGGCACTTGCAAAATCACAGTTTTGGTCATCGGTTGAACTGGAGGCAATGCAGCGGTCTATAGCACCCAAAAAATTGGTTAATTACTGGTAGGCCTGTATTAATGTGTTTGCGAATTATATACCTTTCTCTGAGTTGCAGCAGTTGCTGTGGGAGTGACTGAGACAGGTAGATAGTTACTAGCCGAATTCGGAGTAAGAGGCTCGTGGTGTATTTGTGGATTTGGAGTTGGTGGTGGACCATCAGGTATTCTTGAGTAAGATACTGGGGTAGCCAGCATCGGAGTTGGTGGGGCAACAATCGGTTGGGGTGTAGGAGGCTGATAAGGCGAAGGCGTTGGTGGAAGCAACGGAGTTGGAGGTGGTGGTGTTGGTGGACGAATAGTCGAAGTTGAAGAAGAGAGACCAGCAGCATAATCAGGTGTCTCATTGTTCTGAGTTGATTCTTCTGTAGTGCTAGCCTTCTTTGAGTCTTCTGCTTCTGCAAAACAAAGAATTACAATTTAAAAACATGCAACCGGAAACTAAACAAAGGGTAAAAATAAGAGCATCGGCATTATACCTTGCATCTTCTTCCGGCGCTTAGCTAAAGCGTAGCCCATAGGTTGTTCTGTGATTTCCAACAATTTCACACCACCTTCTTTCTTTCCAGCGGTCGTGCGAGATAACGTTCGAGATGCAGAGGCTGATGATATAATGGGAGATCTCATTGCATGGGCCTGACTTGGAATTCCTTTCAAGGGGGCTAATGATTCCAAAAGTAACAAATCATACATAATAAGACCATTTTTGAATTGCACAGAAGTACAGCAGGTATGCGGTATACTAATAATTGTACTTACTAGTATCAGTCATTTTCCGGGGCATTCCTCGAGTTCTTAGTGGAATCGTCGGAGCCGGTATCTTCTTTGCACTTGATTTCACTGCATCATTGGCCTTCTGAAGAAGGTCTACTCTCAACATTGCAGATTTTGGCTTCCTTTTCAATGTGAAATGCTTAGTAGGGCTTTTCTTTAAAAATAAGATCATCACATACTTAGCAAATACATTCAATGATACTCATTCTTATGCTTATAATCTTTTCCATTTCTTGTGTCAAGATATGTATCTGTAAAACCTGTACTCTCTCACCTGTTGGCCAACAACAGTGGACAGTGCATTTTTGTTGAGATATAAGCACTCCAATGGCAGCAAATTAAGGTCTTTCGATCTCTTGACTACAGAAATTAAAAACAGGACATTCTTAATGATTAATTTATCAAATCAAATCAATAAGACAGACAAACAAACGATTGAGAATTAATTTAAGAAGCATATCCATCCACTAACGTTCTTGAGTAACTTCCTCCACGAGATCGAGGAAGATCCGCCGATTCTCCTCCGGTTCCGAAATCTCGTAATTGAGACAAGCCGTCGCAGGATAAGGCTTCATGATTTCAGCCAGCATGGCAACCCATTGCTCACTATCTGACTGAGCCACCTCTATGATCTCCTCTAGCTCCGATCGCCACTACGAAAAAAAGATTATCGAAGGTCATCAAAAAAAATGTACAAGTGTATCGAAAAGAAAAGTCAAATGCATTTCCTTGACCCTTCTCACCTCTTCAATGTTCCTCCTTGGTATATGAAAGAAGGAGAGGAGAAGCTTGAGCTTGACCTGGGTTTGGAGATCGATGAAGCATTCTTTGATATTCCTTAGGACTTCGGGATTTAGTTGAGAGCTAATAGACCCGCTTGTCCAGGACTCGTTCGACCCCAGTTTATTATGGAGCCAGAGGGAAGTATCACTCTCACGTACATTCGCCATTATGTTCCTAGATCAAAATTATGACAACCAAAACATTATAAAAATCTGCTTTCTGACGAATGGCCTTAATTTCTGATTTCTTTATATCCAATCTTTTATCTCTTCAACTAAAACTTCAAAGTCCGAAATCTATCACAATACATATGCATATGAAATCTAATGATTTACTTGTCGAGTTTAAATGTTTAAAGTCATGATGCATTTCGATCGAAATATCCTCAACTGCCAGCTCTATTGTCAGTGTACAGTGTCTACAAACTACAAACTAAACGTAAACCTCTCTGCAATGCACAATGGATGTGGCAATTACATACAGATTCCTTAAATCCCTTTGCCTTTAGCCTATTAACAATTAAAACCCCTCAACCTGTCCCACCAATAAAGTTCAATTTTCCGAAAACCAAGATGCAAAATCGACACAACCAAAAAGGATTCAAAATTAACGATCTTACCTGTTCCACCTTTCAATAACAAATAAATAAGTTTCACTTTCCCCTAAATCCGAAACGACGTTCTAAACCTGAAATACTTTCTCTTTTTTACTATTCGCTGATTTGTACTTTTCAAAATACTCCGAATTCACTCTTCTCCAAATTCCGTGCGAAATTTGGGTTTAGAAATAAAAAGTTTATTTTAGCGGCAGTCTGCACTGGATTTCCCTACATCAACGCAAGCTAGATTGCTCTGCCGTGCCGTGCTCTGGCAGCTTTCCCACCATATCCCAAGAAAAGTGCAAGTAAGTTGCGGGACTTTCTCCTCTCTCGTCTCACCCCGCCCCAACTTCCCCTCACAGACAGCCGGCAGCCGTAAAGGAGCAACGGTTTTTTTGCGGGCTTTTTAACGGTCTGTTCCCCTCTGCAATTCTTCCCTCCCGATTGGCTAGAAAAGGAGGAGGAGGGGCTTCCACTTTGTCTTCGTCCCTGCCTCTCATTCCTGTCCACTAGTTGGCTACAGCGGTTGAATGAGTCTAGTTCGGTTTTCCTCTCTTCTCTTCTCCTCTTCTTTTCTCTTCAAATCTACTAATCCATCATCTAACTAACTAATCTCTCCTACTATCTGGAATCTGTGGAGGCCGACTGGACATTTGTTTGTGGAATTCGGTAAGTTCTCTTCATAAATTACTCTCAATTTCATCCATAAAATCATAATTGCATTGAAAGGTCAAGGGAATGAGGTAAAGGAGGAAGGATGAAGGAAGGGGAATTTCGTAGTTCGTGACAGTTCCTCTTGCTTACTGTTGGTGTTTCGGTGCGGGATCAGCAGTTGGCTGGTATTTTGTATTAGTATTTGGCAATTGGCATGGCATATATATTTGGGATAGGTATATATACAGGACACCGTATGTGTATATGATGTACAATGTATGATGTAGTAGATGAGGAAGGAAGAGGGTAGAGGAAATGCAACAGTCAAAGTCAACAGTTTGTTGAGGCTGAGAAGAGATTTGAAAAGGGATAGGGACTGTGTGGCAAAGAGCTGCTGAAAAGGCCTGAGGGTAGGTTGTCTAGGACTTCTGGGCCCTAATGTTGAATGTGTACTGGCTAGGTTGTAGGTAGGTAGTCTAGTATATATCTATGTACATATATTGCATAGTAGATCGGGTTGAATTCGTAAGCCTGGCGGGTATCAGTATTTCAGTATGTCACCATTCATCAATTGATTGGGTATAGATTGGATGTACAGTGGATGCGATATACTGGAATTCTAGAATAATGGAGGGGTAGAAGAAGAGTATGTAGGAAAGGAGGGAGGCATGCATGGTATGAGGAAGTGTATATAGTGAAGTAGTACTACATACATAGTAGTAGAGATGCATGTAGTATGTATGTAGCATGCCGTTGAAAGTGTCAAGTGGTCAAGTGCACTCTTCTATTCTTCCTTCTTGGAACTTGCTCTTTTATTGATATTTGACATTTCGGCGGTTTCCGTTACTGGAGTAACTGCTAATCGACTGTAGGCCTGTAGGTTGAAATATTGAAGGGGGTGGTTCACACTGGAGAGTGTGGAGACAACGGGTGAGTGAGTTTGGAATTGTCTTGATGAGGAAGTGTGGTTCATTTCCGATTTAAATTAAATTCATTATTTCAGGAATTCCATCCATAATTCCACTCGGTTTCATATAGATTCTGTTATAATCCACAAGAAGTATTACTTATCAGAGTCATTAATCATTGCATTATTGAATTAATCCGGTGATCGTACACAAGACACAAGTGGTTAAACGAGAGGCAAACAAAATTTTGGAAGCTCTCGGTACAAACAATCGATACTATTTATTTATGAACTTCAGTTTAGTAAATGTTTCGATTTAAAGTAACAAGTAGGTCGATGTGTCACTGGTGCAAATTCCTTATCTGAAACACTCGGCTTATCAGCAGAGCACCCTGTTTATCAGAGTGCATACATAGGGATATTTTGGTTGTGTATGCCTTTTGCGTTTATGTTGACCTACATATTTAACCAACCGAGTTGGAACGATCTATCTCACCCAATCATGAATATCATCCAGCATCGACTTTGAGAATGCGACGTAGCTTTAGAGAGGAACATCTTATCAATTATATATGAGTACAAGAAGTCCGAAATTAGAATACGGATTGTTTATGTGTGTGTTTGTAGAAACAGGGCCCGCTTATGTCGCTTATGTACTTAAACTACAAAGCTGGATCTGTAATCTTGTTTTACAAGCACATATTCTGTTTATGTGTATGCAAAGTTTATCAGTTTTTTTGTTGATGTTGACAGTTTAACGGCTTGTAGGGTATTGTTTGTGGCAAGCTAATTTTTGACATATTAGGCTTTTAGACAGTTAAGAATTAGCTTGTGAGGCCAGTTAAGAATTCGTCTGGTTGGAGAATTGAACTATTGAACGCTTTTGGTCCGCTGTGTATTATGCAGGGTGTGTGAAGGTATTTATTTACTTCAAGTAGGCGACTTGTATAATGATAGATGCAAAGATGTCCAGGAATGACTAATAAATATGCGTCTTGAAGTTAAAAACTAATTTATTAATTGCAGCGATATTTTCATATTCTTAGGTACCAGTGACTCAGGATGGACGAAAACAATGTACAAAATGAAAACAAGCCGCGTGGAAGTAGGGTTTCGCTGTAAGTGTAATGTATAAGATTATTATTTATTTGTATTTATCTAAATTTTTACTAATATATTGTGAACAAATTGATGTTTAGGAAGCTTGCAGAGAACGTGGGACTTCTGGATAAACTAAGTCTGAATAGCCCTCGACCACCTCTTTCTCCCCTAGCGTTTTGTAACGTTGGGAACATTCGGGATGCTGAATCAGGGGGAACTCCTAAAGGAATTCAGAAACGAGTGAGTTAAAGATGGAAAATGGATGTGTTTTATTTTGAATAGACAATCTCAGTACAGAAATTCTAATGTATTCCTTCTTTTGTGATAGAAATTTTTGTCGGCACGAGGGGATGAAAATTTTTCTCCGGGGACGCCGAAATCGTCGTATGAAAAAGGGGCTTCATCATTTACGGCGCGGAATCCACTTGTGCGGGGTCGGAAAATAGGCGGTTTTCGAGTAGGCTCCGAAAGCTGCGTTCTACCTACTCACAGCTTTCCGGATTTTGTCCGGAAGCCCAAGATAAAGATCAATGATGAGGTATTTTTTTAAAAAATTTTATGAGCTTGACTTGAATCAAAAGGGAAAAATAAAACCGTATAATCGCTTACTCATTTCAGAATAGCGTGCCAGCAGCTAACGAAGAAATGTCACCCGCCGTGTCAGACTTGTTCTGTAAGCCTCTGCTGCAGATGGGGTTGACCCGAATAACTGAAGATCAGGACGACTTGGGGATTGTGAAACGCTTTCCGGGTTTGACTGAGGACTTTGTAGGTTTTAGATACCGATACAGTTCTAAACTCTACCTGTAAGTTTGCAAATAACGTGTTTTATTGTTTTTCAGGCATATGAATCTTTTAAACGGCCCACCAGTCCTCCTATTGATGACTGTTATGAATTTAAAAGCAAGAGAGCCAAATCATTTCATTACGGAAACGGGTTTCAACTTGAGCGTGGAGGATTTTTAAGTGATGATGAGAGCGAGCAATCAGAACATGACAACTCCTTTTCGTCGAAGATTAACAGCCCAGCTTTGTCGCCTTCGTCGAAACTTAATCGCTCACAATCTGAATCCGGTTTATGCATAAAATCGGCTGTTGAAAAAAGTAAGTTAGATTATCGTTGAATTCTAATTTAAAGTGTATTAAATCACAGCGTTTATCCCTCTTTTCTATTATTTACCTCTAGTTGACAGTGATCCAACCCTGGTTGGGGATGGTTCTCGATCATTCCACTTACCTTTGGTAGCAGGCAAACACGACGACTTACGGGAAATTTCACCCGACACATTGGTTACGCTGATAGAGGGAAAATATCAAGGAACTATCGAGAGTTTTAAAGTCATCGATTGTAGATACCCTTACGAATACCAAGGAGGCCACATTAAATGTGCAATCAATCTCCACACGCAACGTCAAGTGTATGACTGCTTCATGAAATCCAAAGACAAGAAGGTGGGCAGTTTTCATTCAAAATGCGAGGTTCTCATCTTCCATTGTGAGTTCTCTTCGCAGCGTGGTCCGGATCTGTAAGTTTAAATATAAAGGACAGTTTTGTTTAAACAAGAGCGTTGGGTTATTAAATAAAAATTGTCAATTACTACTTCCAGTTGCCGGTATTTACGACAGCTCGACCGCATGCTTAACGAGTCTTCGTTCCCGTCCCTTCACTACCCTGAGCTGTATGTTCTTTTTGGGGGATATAAATCATTCTTTGAACAGTATAAAGAGCACTGTGACCCCCAGGTATATCTTCCAATGGTGGACGAGAAGCATTCGGGTGACTATCGCATGTATAAGAGTATGTCAAAGACTGATGTCGTTCAACTGAAGAAAAAGGTTCACTCTAAGCATCAAAAAAAGATGGTTCGTCCTACTATGAAAAAGTTCACTCTTGATAGTCCTTAACTCTACATCCAAATAATGGTACTGAATTTCTATGTTGATCTCCAAAGTTTAATACTAATTGCTCATTCCCACGATCTCAAGCGAAGAACTGCCCACAGTAATATATTAATCTCCTCCACCTAGATCTTAAACGCATGAGTCAAATTTTGTTAACCATTTTAGGAAAAAAAAATGTTTTCTTTACAATAATGAAACTAAATTGTTATTACTAAATTATAAATTCCTGTGTCTTTCTGTGCATGTTTGTTAAACCTGATAAAAATTGATTGTCGTTTGTAAAGGTTGTCGGGAGGATGTGCGTCTTTTTTGTTTGTTTCTAAATGATATCAACTAAGCTAAGCTTTCCAAAAAACCTGCTATAGTACATACTTACTTCGCGGCATGTGGGATCTCTAAACGTGTAAAGAGAAAAGAACCGGAATATTCCCATCCGGATTGTTCTGCTACTTATATTTTAATACGATAAAGATTGAAAAGTTCATAATTTCATAAACAAAGATAGTAAAGTAGATTCTAGGGATATTATAGATAGGTATTTGTTGTATCATGATATCTCATCTGTTCTGCAGTGTACTGTGTACATTCATATTGTAAATTGATCCCAGAAGTTATTGACATTTTCAGTTTCCTTCCATTTTAAACAAAGTCAAAATTAAATAAAGATTCCAGTTTTTCTTATAATAACCTCTACAGTCTTCCTTCATATTTCATCAGCCACCTGCATGCATCTTCATAGCAATCGTCAGGAATACCCATGGAAAGGGGATGCACGGTCAGAAATTTAACATTGTAGGGTTGGCTGACATTGAGGTCGAGAGGTATCGGACCCCCTAGGGTATGCATAACCTATTTAGAAAGTGCATGCAGTGCCGTTCCTCATTCATAACTAACGGCTTGGGATGTCCTTTGTATGGAGAAAGTAAAGGAAAGGCCTTGTTGATGTTTGAGATCAACGGACTCTTCGGTTTGGAGTTGTTGAGCCAATGAGACAATGTGAGTTAGAATTGTGAGTAGGGGATTGGTAGGCTGAGAGAGTGGGAGACTCATAATCTCATCTGGACTGGACTGGACGTTTGTTCAATTGGTGGAGCATTATTGGAATTTGGAAATTTTTCTTACCATACCCGACTCTGGTGAGATTCGGCGGATTGTAAATTAATTGTGAGTGGTGCAGACTAGGAAACTGAAAACACTAACTGCTGGCCGTATTTTAAATTATTGTGAATATTTGAGCTCAATCAGGGTGTATTGTTTAGTGAGACTTTTGCTAGTATTTTTTAGATTTTAGAGTTGGAGTTAACTGAATTAAGTACAAGGTATAATCAAGATGAGAAGAGTGGTGGCAATGAGGTTGTGGAGCAGTGGTTTAGCTTTAGCAGGCTTGTCAGTAGTATGCATGATAACCGTATCTGTTGGACATGGACTGGAGCCCTTCCCTTCCTTCACAATGACGGATCTTACAGCCAGGATTGAAAAAGGGAGAAAGGAAATCGACAAACTACGGAGCCGGGCTGCAGTGCCTCAAGGTTAGTCTGATACCATTTAACATTTCCTGTGGAGAATTTTATATGCCAATAGATAATTGATTTTGTTTGTTTCTTTTGGTTGTGCAGGATCGTGTTGGAAATCAGCGCTAGAAGATCTACAAGTATCATGCAAAGGGATGGAGCAGGAAGGACATGGTCGATTGGCCCTTAAGTTTGCGACTTGTTACAACGAAATGCTAGGGTTTCCAACAGTAATTTGCGAGCGATACACCCCACTACCGGAGTGCATGAAGAGTTTGGACGATACATCAAGAAACACGTTTCGCGACTTCTTCCTACACACGCAGGACATGTGTTATTTTATTGAGCATCAGATGTGGCAGGAGAAGACGAATGAAGCTGTTAATGAGTAAGGCTTTATTTCATACATTGTACTCTTGCTTTAGAAGAAATGACGAAATTCAGGATCGAAATGTCAGGAATATCAATATCAAATATATTGTGGACTTTTTATTTTGTCTTTAGGGTTACAAATGCTGTGGTGGACGTGACAAAGAATCTTGAAGATGCTAAGGAGACTCAAGACAACATTCTTCAGTCTCAACAAGAATCCCTGAAAGTCCAGTCAAACATAATCAAAGACAATACTCTGCTGTATAGTATGGTAATGAATGTAAAGGATGTGTTTCAAGATGTTCAGTAAGTTCAATATGATTTACAAGTTACTATTTTAAAGTCACTCTATGCAGTTTGTAATGCAGTAATTGGTTTTCAATTTTAGAGCATCGGCGCTGGAGCAACGACAAGTTTTTATGGAAATCTTTGACAAACTGTCTAGAATGCAGACATTAGTTTCATGGATTCAAGGAGAAATGTCGCTTCTTGACATGATGGGCTTCTATTTCGCATGTATGATTTTTGGAATCTTTGGCACTGCCCCCGAAAGAACACACAAAGCAAGGTTTTGGATAGTAATCTTGATGATATGTACATTTGGAATAGAGAGATCCGTGTACAACCACTTGATCATAAATTCTACTATGAACCCTGTAAGCAAATTTGAAATTTTAATTTTAAATTTTCTTTTATGTTGATTATACGGGTTTTAATTTATTTGTAGGAAACAGTGCAAGAATGGATCTGGGTTATCCGTCGAATAGCTGCTGTTATAGGTGTTATTATCATATTGATAACCGCCGCATATTATCGGGATCCTCAGTCCGAGCAGAACGATATCTTGGCTGAGCTGAAACAAGATGTTCGCATGCTTAGGGACTACATAGACGGTAAACTATACACCATCTCGTATATTTATAAACTCTTGTATTTATATCCTTTTTGGGTTGAATAGAAAAAAGAAAAGGAAACTTGATTGCTGCTGCCAAAGCCATTGATGCAAAAAAACTTCCTACAGAACCTCCAACTGCAGAGGAAGAGAATTTTGATACTTCTGATACTGATACGTTCTCTAACTATTCAGAAGATTCTGAAGCTGATATTGTGGAATCCGCTGAGCCACAAAAATCGAAGGCAGAATCAAGAAGTTACAACGATGAAAATCAAGTTCCAGACACTGACCCCCGAATAACAAATATTCTTTACCATCATGTCTCAAACCGAGTGGCTTCCAGCCCTCTTCGTGAGAAATCTATGGACCGATCCACGGTAAGGTCATTGTTCTATACAGTCGTACGCTTAAAGCGTTTTATATGCTACTTTCTGTACCTGAACTTGTAATTTTATTTTTAGGTCAACCATAGTTATAACTTGAGAACTAGGAAAGGTTCGGAATCCCGGGATACCTCATTTATCCAAGCTGAATCGCCAACTGAGTTTGTGAAGCAGATTAAGCGACAAAAAAAGAAAGTTGACAAACGAGTCAGTGTGCAGTATTTTTCGTCTGATGATGAATGAGTTTCTTAGAAGTATCTCCCCAAAATTGTATAATATCTAACCATCCCTAATTTACAAAGTTCGTTCCAATGATAATACTCGAGCATGCAATCATAAGTGAAACTGTACAATAATACCTATGCATGCGTCTGATCTTTAAACTTTTATTTTTAATCTGTATCGGCAAAGTACTTTTAAGTTGATTGAAAGTTGACTGCCTTTCAATGTTCAATATGTCTTTCAAAAATGTCCAACTCAATTGGCAGCTTACGTACAATAGCTATAGTGAATTTATTAACCCAACATTCCGCTGAGCATGTCATGTCTACACTAGCTATAGATGAAAGAAAATGTCATTTCAATTCATATTACAAATACACAACCTGAAATCGTATGTACAAAGACTGGTAACTTGAGAATAAACAGGATGAAATAATCTTTTAATTTAACCTTGGTGTACGTGCTTTAAAGTAGTTAAATATTCCTGTGCTACTGAAGTCGTTAATTTAATTAAAAGCAGGTGTATGGTTTTTGATTCTGGAGGCATTAATGATATGTATTATATGTAATAGGGAATACGTTCGATCGAACGTAGTTATGCCACATAACATTTTAGTCAAATCGGGTGACAAAAATAAAGATGAGGACTGTAACAAATTCTTGAATTGCACTAATGTTTTTTAGGTTCTTAGGTGATTTTCGTTAATGAAATTTGGTGAAATCTGCGTCAATTCGATTATTTTGTAATAACAATCCGACAAACGACCGGAGTCATTAATTTTTTTTTTGGAATATTTATTGAGTGCTTGAAATACAATATGATTACTTCGACATACAAGATAACCTTGTTCGAATTTCAAGAATTCTATGACGTTGACTTTCACATGGGTTTGTGTTAGTGAAACCATATCAATAGAAATTATTCGACATTGCCTTATCCAATTGTCCCATTTTACCACAAAGCGATGTGACAGTCATTACGGCGATTTACAATAGGATAATCAAGATCAGTTAGTCATTTAATGTAGCTGCGGATCTTCACTTCAATCAAGTACAATTTGTAAACATACTTCAGCCGCACTAATCCTGGATATAAATTATTCACTACGATTTCTTATGCAATAAGAAATTAAGAATACTGCCTCTTCGGCGGAATCATACAATTGAAACAACATTTCTAAATGAAAAATAATGCATTCTTATATAGTCCCTCGTATTACACAAAAATAATTGCTGAATCAAAGTAGACCTTAAAAAGCCGATAGCCATAATACAAAAACCAAAAATCAGATGTTGGAAAAGAAAGGAAAGGCACCGAACTGAGTATTAATGGGAGTTTTCGGAGACGAGCACATGTACAGAAAGTCCTCAGACTGAAGATGAGTCCGATTCAACATGGGTTCCGATTCAGAACGATGAATCTTTGGCAATGAATTCAACAGGCTCTCCAACGAGGTAAGAATCTACAAACAATAATTTATGAGATCCTCGCATGGCTTTAGTGGTAATTTACACAATATACAACAGATAGATATGGAAGGAAACACTTACTTGTCTAAATAAAGGTCTGTCATCACGGACAAATTTAATACAGTCTTCCAAGAGTCGTTTAAGGGCCTTAGGAGTATCGGACCTCAAATGACTTAGATCAGGACGTAAAAATCCGCGGCCAACCATGAAAAGAATCTATTTTAAAATAGAATGCATGCTAATATCAATAATGTCTCAAGATACAAGGAATGTTCATAAAATACTGCATTATACCTGATCTTTATTACTGATGCTCGAGTAAGGTAGCTGCCCCGCAAGTAGTTCGAATAGCACAACTCCAAATGCATAAACATCCGATTGAAAAGTATATGGATTTTCATCCTGCATTCTTATAACCTCCGGTGCCATCCACAAAATTGACCCTATAAATGTTAGAGTAATCAAAGTTGGTAAATATGTCTGAGAAATGTGTAAGTACATCAACTGTAAAAAGGCCATACCAGACGGCTGTTGCTGTTGATTAGACCCCGACCACCTAGTTTTTACAGTAGCCAGTCCAAAATCACCAATTTTGACTGTAAAGTCATCATGTAGAAATATATTGTTGCTCTTCAAGTCTCGATGAATAATGTTTTTAGCGTGAAGGTAGCTGTAAATATGAAATTGTTTGTATTAGGTATAAATATTAAGTAACCATTTGAAATCAAGTGTAAATTAATTTGAAACAATGCTTACTCCATTCCTTGTGCAGTCTGTCTTCCAATTTCGATTAGGGTCAGAAGGGGAAACTTGGTCTCTGAAACGTGAATATGCTTGTACAACGAAGAGCCCTCACACCATTGCGTGACAATAGCAAGCTGAGGTTTGCTAACACAGCCCATGAATAGAAGAATATTAACATGTCTGAAAAACAAAGTATACGTTAGTGATATCAATATTCAATACTCAAATACATTATCTAATCGAATTTGAAATCAATCCGGATTTGACAACTTATATTGTAGGATCTCACCTTGTCTTTCTAAGGACGGCAACTTCATTTTTGAAAGCTTGCAGCTGAGCAGGCGTGGGATCCTTCACGTTCAATGTTTTTACGGCAACTGGTCCATGCCATATACCCTTAAACACCGTTCCGAATGATCCAGAGCCGATTCTATGACCAACGAGAATTTCCTCAGCAGGTATTTCCCAATCTTCAACATACTCTCGAGACGTTTTGACCTAATCAGTACATTGTAAAACTGGATTGAAAAAGAGTACACAATCAAATAATAGTGTATAATTCTAATTCTGAACAACAGACCTTCTTGCTGCTCTCATCTGCAGAACGCGCTCTCGGTCGACATGGACGCAAGGTGTTCGTCGGAGAAGCCTGAGCACTATGACTTAGAGACACTTTGGTTGGACTTCCTGCTGGACTTGTGGCTCTATGAGCGGTCCCCGCAAAGCTAGTGTAAGGTCCTCCTATTCAAACATTCAAACCAAAGTTCAATGACTATTTCAGCCGTATAATTGAACATATCAAAACATAGCTAACAACGACAAACCATCACAGACAGAAAAGGCTAACTGGCTTGCATGCAGGATAAAAAATAAAACAAAAATACGAACTTGGTCCAAACACAACCCCCATTGCAAGACTGGTGAGGGGGACAGCCAAAGACATTGTCCCGTGGTGAGCTGCTTTAGTCAGATTAGGATTTCCAACTTCAGGTGGTCCTAAATTCTCATTTCGGCCAATACTAAAGGGTAACCATTCTAAGGTAAAGAACACAAAAAAACGTAGAAAGATTCAAGCGATGCACATGCAAAAAATCATAATAAAGTTTCACAGGGATGAATGTATAAAATCATGCAATTATGCTTTGCAATACAGGGGTCTTATCGAGTCGAAATGATTCGTAACAAGGTTTTGTAATTAGGATAAACCTTACGCATTCATTTCAAAATTACTGTATTACCGTGATACCATAGTGTACAAACAGTCTCTGTTTAAAAAATCGTACAAATATATTTTTAAAAAAACAAAAAAAAAACAAGGCAACTCACTAGAAAACGCCATGAAATTGTTGTTACCGTGCAGGGCAGTTGTATAGGTTCCTTTGCCCATTCTATGCAAAAACTCGTCTGATATTTCTGCAGAATGTCCAACTAAGTTGTAGCAAACATTAGGAGCGGAAGTGGATCGTTCCCTCTGTCCCAGTGGAGGAGGATGATCTTTGCGGCCGTATTGTTCTGTCTCGTTTGGTGGAGAAATATCCCTCGGTCCTTCGAAATACGGTTCTGTACTTTGCGCTAACAATCTGTTAATTTCAATGAAAGAATAAGTCATAAAATCCTTATCGGTTCTCCCCTCCCATCAGAAAGTAACATACATTTCGTAATACGTTCTCTCCATCCTGCTTGATTCACATAATGCTGGCACATTGGCAGCACATCGTTGATGAAAACGGTAACCACAAGTTCGACACTGAAAGCCTTGAAATAGCAGTCTTCGACAACACTCACAGTAAGCCAAAGTGAAAAAATTCTTACGAACCTGTAAAAATAAGAAACATTCACTGTACTGAAAACTACCAAATTTCAAAATAGTTTGCACTCCGAAATGTTACTTACAAAATTATGCGAGATACTGGTCGCAATAGGAAACTTATCTAGAATGTCCACTTTAATTTCATCACCTTCTAACTTAGAAATGTCGGACTCCCATGGTACTTGCATCTAAAATGAGAGGAACGGGTACGATTAAACATTGTACCATAGACTTAAAGTTAGGGACGAACAATTAACGTACTGTAGGATTGGAATTTCGGAACACCGCACACATTTCCGGTGTTAATTTCCGTCGTTTCATAGCCTTTGCAAGTGCTTCTCTCACTGTTTGACCAGGTCGAATCTAAAACACACCAATTGATGGAATTTTAACCCCGGTAAATCAGTACTTGCAAATCATTAGGTGTAAACGCTAGCCTTGACTCACCTGTACAGAAGTACGTTGTTGATTAGGCAAATAGGCTCGAATGACCGATTTCAAAGGAGACCTCGGAGATAATCCTTCATCTCCTATTAATAAAATCAACATACAAAAACGTCTCAATTTTCAACAACAATTAATAAAATATCTACTGTACTTGGTAACAATTAATAAACTTCAATACCTGAGGCCAAAGGTTGAGCCATGAAATTATCATCAGCATTTCGATACTGCAGAGATCCAGAGGGGAGCATTGGAGATGTAGTTTTGTTGGAACTTACTGCGATTTGTTCTTTCTTTTCCTGTTCCTTTTTCTCCAAATCATGAAGCTTTGTAGTCAACTCCGAATACTCCTACAATAAATATATGTTTAATTCACTAACATTCTCAACTATCACTATTCTAAAGTATTTTGTTTGATTTCTTTACCTGCAGGTACATGGATGGAGGATCTTTAAATCCAGCGAACTTCTCGTTGAGGGCATCGATGTTTTCTTTCGTTAAACGAATCACATTTTGTATGTTCCGTAACTAAATTAAGCAAAAGGAAATGACATTAATACATATTATGGATTCATTCTGAGGTATCCGTCAAATTATTACTTTAAAGTTTAATAATAATTACTCAAATTTAAGTATTGGGCACAGTGCAACTTTTTAATCCTTCCTTTAAAAACTAAACTAGCAATGGTTTCATGACGAATTTGATATCGTAGGAGCTCTAAGAAATCTTTGTTAGAAAAGCCGTAACCGTGTATTGATGTTTTCTGTACTAACCAAATTGGATTCAGAGACTCAAGTCTGGCATTCCATATTTTCAGCCTGTCAACCTCTTTAATAATCTTAGAGTAGTAAACCATATAAATATCTATATTATCGTTTAATACTCGTAAGTTTTTAATTACAAAGAAGTAGATCAATTCTTCCCATCTCTTAATTCTTAATAAATTATATTAAACTTAATTGGAATGTTGTCTTCGGAGAAAGCATGGGGACTGGGGAGCGTAAAAATAGATATGCGATCATAAAGGCAAACTTTCTCCGGGAGGCTACCCAGCCTTATCGAAGCCAATCTAAGAGCTAAGATCATAATATTTACAAACAAGCCAAATATTTCCTTTGTTACTTACAGATGCGCTGTTGTTGAAAATAAGCTAACGAGTGAAAACGAATAATTGATCATGTGTAAAAGTTCAGCTGCCGTAGTTGGGACTATTATCTAAATAAAGAGCTGTAAATAAACGTGCCTACATCAGTGACAGAAATGAGTATTATTGGTATTCCATGAAAACTAACAGCGAGTAGCTTAAATTCAAGGAACCAATGCTCAGACATGGAAAGGGAATTGGAGCTTTCTTCCTATCACCGAATACTTTACAAAGCATGTAGTAGAAACGTACGCGTAAATGTCATAAGTCAACACGTAGTGCCTTTCTCCCAGTCTTTCTCCATGTAATATTTTTACCTACCTAACCTACTCACCAAATTTATCCTGTAGGCCTATCTATTTCATTTACTCTCATCCAGGTCCACTAGTCACATCATTATAATGCACGATCTGCTCTGATGTACGGATTCTTATCTGAGCCTATGCAATTCCTACTTTCTCGTTTCTATTTCGAAACTATTAGGTATATCTACATGTTGATAAGACCGTCAGTGAAACTAATATCCTTAATTCATGTTCATTCCTAACTTATTGTTAGTTTGTCGCTTATTATTGCCTAATAAAAGGAAAAACATATAGTACATTCAAAGAAGACGACTGTAGTAGTATTTAGGATGTATGTACAATAGTATCTCACCTTTCTTGAAATCTATGCGCATATACTTTCTTATCTTTGATTATAAAGTTAAATCGTACAAGAAGATAAGAATATGATGATGGAACAATTCTTAAAAGGCATAATTTGATCATAAGTGAACTTCTTTCCATTGCTTTCCGGGCTCGTCAAAGTGACTGAATCTGTTTTCGGCCTAGATATTGTGTTCGTAATTTGATAGGCTAGATAATATCTCCTATGCTAGATGACATGAAATGAAAGATTGCTTCCATTCCATCTCCTATAGACCCTGAAACAGGATTCTGTGAATACCAGAAAGCAAAACGAGATGCAATTTACATTATCCAATAACAATTAGCGGTCGGGCATACGGTTATAATAACACGTAGGTAGAATGCAGGAAACTTATAATCCTTATTAGTAGTAATCAATCAGTTTCATTGGGGCTTAATGCCAAGAATGTCAAGGTCATTGGCCATGTCTACTTTCTCCAAGTGAAAGCTTACAATTACAAGTACAACCCACGTACAGTATCGAGTATCAAAGCCAAAAGAGGTAAATGCATTCAATATCTAAAGTCAAGCTCAAGACGAGCTGTTGAATTTTATGCAGGCGTTCGACGGTTTCTTAATTCATGTCGTATTTCAGTCAAAATATTCAAAAAAATCCAGGACTAACCTCTTCGAAGAAAAGTTCAGAAGTGGAAGGAGCCGGGGAATGATCCATTTCCCCTGCGTTGTAGCGGTTATAGTCTAGAGACAAGGTCGGGATTGTTCCATTGACACCACCAGTCTCTCGAACCACTGCCATAGCACGCACTAAACAGTGCTCAAATTAGTCAATTAAAATGACTCACTTGCAAATTCACTCGTCATTTGCGGCTTGTCTTAAAGTCTATCTTTTTGTTTTTCACTTAACTACTCTGGAGTCTAATGATTACAATATCAGAAAACTTCTCAACTGCTCACGGCTCCCTTTGTCTTTATTACACCTGCTTTCGGCTTCAACTCATGTCGTATCGGATATCTCTTCGCGTTTGTGGTTTAGAATTAGATAGTTATAAGCTGATGAGCTCCTAAACGTTCTTAGGCACTACCACAAAGCAAACAAACGTTCGGAATCCGTCAGAACACGATAGGAGATAGGATTGTCGGAATCTTTATAATTTAATACAGAATCCCATTCTGCATTCCACGACAACCAAGTCCTTGCGGACGAACTGCACAGAGTTGAAAACTGAAAGCGCCGCCACGACCACTAAGTCCTCAAACTTGACCACTGCTGTCCTTAGAGTATTATTTCGATATTTGAGTCGCCAGAAGCCTTTAACTTTCTTGATACCTTGATCGCTGACCGCTCGTCACCTAAACGAATAAAACAATATAAAGTGGTGAATTAGGAGCAGAGAAAGTGCTCCAAACAGGATTCCTTGTTTACAAGTCACACACAAACATATCAAATGCCTTTTCCAATCATACACAGAAGCAGTTTTCTAATCCCTGTAAACTTTAACCTCTGAACTGGAACTTACAGGAGTTAGTGGAATAAAAGTTGGGACCAACAAGCCACCAGCAGCCCGATGATTCCTTCCAGTCGTCCTCCTACCTTCCCTGTTGAACTAGTAGCTGGCCGAAAGGTTAAAAAGTACGGCTGGACTAGTGGAGTTCTAGAGAAAAGGGAGATCTTGTTCTTCAATCCCTCCTCTCCGTACTACAGACAGAAGTACAAACGACGAGAGTTGTAAAGTGGAGATAGATAATAGATTATCATCTCTTGGAATGGAAATACTCCTTGGAAGAGGTGTACTTTCCTCTCCTTAGTCCTAGTCAGTAGAGGAAGGATTCGGTTCGGTTTATTCCGTCCGTCGTGCCGTGGTCTTCTGTACTCCCAAGCTCCCAACCTGCCAAGCTCCGAGCAGACAGAGCAAGTGCCCGGATCACTCACTCCAACTCCCCGACCCGACCCAACTACTCCAACTTCCAAGGATTATGTCACACTAAACCAGCAACAACAACACTCCATCAGATATTACAACCTTTGATAACCCTCTCCCTCATTATATTATTATCATCATCATCATCATCATCATTACCCCCATTATCCTATCACTTCAACTCACCAATCCACCATCTCCTTACAGCTCATCTTCCTAACCAGTCCAGCACAATCACATGCCAAAAAACATCAAAAAGACACTCCTTTCCCTAGTGTCTACTACCCAAAATAACCAAAATATAAAAGTATCCTTCATCCACTCCTTCCTTACCTTTCCTAATCACCGGAGGAGGAGGAAATCACCGATATGTCCTAAACATGGAACACTCCTCTATGAATCCGAGGTAGTCAAGAAGATGGAATTCGGATGAAATTTCCACTCCAGTTTCCAGCACAGTTTTGAGCTTCGGAATTTGGAATTCGGGCTTTAGAGTTTGACGTCAATCGATGTCGTTCTAATTTTTCCAAGGGACTCTTGTAAGTCGCATATCACATATGCATATAGTACCTTAGTACACAGAAAGGAAGAGGGCTGGATTGGATGGAATGCTGGGAATAATATTGACTACTATTCGATATCTCTATCCAATCTGATCCAATGAACCATCCACTCCTCCTTGACAAAATATCAAATCTCAAATGAGCAGTTAACTTTGTGTCCACCACCACCAAGACTCCTTTCATCTTCTTCCTTCCTTCTTACAGTTCTCCATGTCTTCTTCTGTCTCTTTGTCCCTCTTACTTAACTCTTATACGTTTACAAGGAACTCTGGTAACTCTGGAGAAAAGTCCTTACGTACCGTTCAACTTTCAAACGGTCAACAGCTAGAGCCCTTCAAATTCCTAAGGAAGGAAGAGGAGAGACGGAATTGAAGACTGCAGAATTAGGCCAGGAAATGCCAGGAATATTATTACATTGGGAACAGCAGTCTGATTCTGAAGAACATAATAGTCTCATGAAATTAAGCACCACTACTATGTGCTATGTACTACCACCACCACACACTAGACACTACCATACAATACCATACGTACGACGTCCAATACCAAACCAAACCACTCAAGTAAAGAGAGAGAGGCTGAAGAAGAGTAGAAATTAGTCGTATACATATTTGTTCCCTATGCTACGGTACTTTTCATACTTGGATATTATTATTTGTATTTTGTGGTGTGTAGTCAACAAACAACAAGTCAGTGAAGGAGTCAATGCAATTCAACTTGTTCAACAGTTGAACCCTCGAGTATCGTTTCTTACTGGGAGGCTGAAGATGTCTTGGAACACTTGGAACACTTGGAAGAATAATAATGTCTAATGATCACTTGAGTCAGGGCTGTTGGATCATCTTTTGTTTACGCATTCTGTCTGTCGGTCTGTTGATGATGATGGCTTTCGGGGCTGTTCGTAAATTACGTAACGCGGGAGGGGGGGGAGGGGGTCTCAGTTTTCGTTACGAAATGTGACAAGAGGGGGTGGGGGGATCCAGAGTTTTGGTACGTAACAAAATTTTTAATTTTTAATTTCTCAAAACATACAATTTTTTTA
>JAQFZA010000080.1:0-72911 GCA_034695115.1 Desoria olivacea | reverse complement strand
AAACCTTTTGAATAACTAAAACTAAAACTAAAACTAAAAGGTCTTGATGCAACTAAAACTAAAACTAAAACTCAAACCCAACAACTAAAAAACACTAGTGCCGATAAGATTTGTGGTGGTAGACGTAAGCAGCAGATGTATCATGTATGGACGACCCGAATGAGGTTTTCGAGGTTCATTTATGAGCGATTCAACAGAATTTGATTCAACACACCCATGTCAAATTTGCAGTCTGTTGTATGCACGAATGAATTGGGATGCTGTAGTATGTCTAGAATAATGAACATTGATAATACTCAACGTCAATCAGCATGTACTCAATAAAACGTTGTGAACATTGAAAAATAGCTCGCAGTGATCGTTGAAGAAGAGTTGATGCCCCTCGTTTACCGAAAACCGAGTTTATACCCTTCTACCACCGACCACAGACTACTAAGACTTACTCGTCGTCCATCCCACAATCGTTTAAAATCCCTATGTATTATGTCTACATTTATATACCATTGCAAATTTAAAATGTAAAAACATTTATGGGACATTTTGAAAATGTTTTGGGACATAGTTTCTTGGTGTTTCCAAATATTTTCTTTTACATCCCAAGAAAATAAATCTGAGGCAAAATGTTTGCTTCTTTCCGATTCTTGACTTCAAAAAATATTACTTGTCATGTGGATATTTAAGTGGCTTGCTGTTTTCTAGTCTGCTAACTTCATGGATTCATATTTAAATCCAGGTGTGTCGAAGACCGGACGGACAGACAGCCGAAATCAAAAGCTCTGAATCATATTGGTAGGCGAGCTAATAAAGAATTTGCTAGACTTACTCGTCTGTCACTGTCAACATCCACAAGTCCCGATTGGAACCACATGCTACCTAATTCAGAAATATCTTAGGTGCATAACTTTCTCCGCAGAAAATGATAATTAGCATAATAATAAAGATAGTTTATTGATATCCAATACAGTTCATACAATACAATCATAATTAAGAAACCAAACCCAATCTGCTACAGCTAATGCTTTGCCTATAAAATTTATCATTCTACATGATCTATCCTGTTTAGTGTATCAAGCCATTCAATTTAATTTAACTAAGTGAAATGAAAACTAAACACACATTCAAAACGCCCTGAACTAGCATAGTAATTTTAACTATAGTATCGCCGTATTGTAAAGGACTGCAGAAGACAGAGTGGAAGTTATGACGCAACTGTTGTTTTTCTAAATATGTTGTGAACTCATTCTTGCTTATAATCAAGACTGATTTTGTCTTCTTGCCTTGTTCTTGTCAATGTGGTAATATCTTCCATTGCGTCTCCAGCATTAACAAAATCCCAGAAAACATTACAGAAATTAGAAACATATCTCGATGATCAGGAGCGCTAGAAAGCCCTATAAAACCATTGCTTCTTGTCAGTCTTTCAAAGTTGGGTTTGGAATGAATTGATAATTCCAACCTACTAATTCAAGATGTATATTCTCCCAAGCTGTGCCATGTGTCAAAGAGATTTAATGCTTTCATTGATACTCAGCTTATTAGGATTTAATCGAATATTTATTTATGTACCACAAATACTGTCTTATTGAATTTTGTGAATGTACTTTGTCATCGTTATTATGATCCCGTTATTAATTTTTGAAAGTTTACGTTACTGTTACTGAGGTAGTCAATGCCGAATACAAAATTCATACTTTAACTACCAATACGTAAAACTTGGCCATCTCATTTTGAGAGATATGGAATCCCTACGAAAGACAATCATACTCTAATTATGTATTTTACTCTACGTTTATTTGATACAGATCCAATAATTAAGTGGCAGGTAGTTAAAAAGTCAACAAAACATAGAATGATCACTGGTCCCTCACAAGTAGCAGCTTATAGTCTATGGACTTGAGAGTTCGCAGTTCGAGTAATTAATATTAAGAATTGATTGTCGAAATGAACAAATTTATTAGTTAACAAAACGATAAGTATAAAAATTGGAAATAAACACAAATCCTTTCCAGCAAAATCTTAAAGTATGATTGGAAGATGGATTCTGATTTCTCAATGAATACCGTTGAAAGAGCCCAGATAATCAATAGAAAGTTGAGATCTTTCAGTGTTGGTTCTTTCATGTTCATATTGCTGCTGAGTTCCGGTAAAACATGAGAAGTTTGATTGAGAATGGCATCCAGTGATTCTGAGATATCCGGCCCAAATTTAACATATGTCTAAACGAATTAATGATACAAGAGAGCAGAACGCTTGGCTTATCACCTCAAATAAGTTCATCCCATTTCTGAACGTATTTCCCTAGTTTGGAATTTTACCAGTTTTTTGGGAACTTCGGTGAGCACGTACAATATTATTTGCAAATTGTTACATACTCTGCTACGGTTGTTACGAATTTCTAATCGGTACTATGTACTTGGTAGTGTCCAATAATTTTTCGCAGTTCGTGTTACCAGATGCATTGCGTGCAAACATAACGATGCTGTAGAGTTTGATTTATAATTTTAGGGTCGACCGTTTGCTAATAATATACTGTGGGACGGTGGGTAATATAGGCAGATTACAGAATGACTGGTGCAGAATTACAAAGACTAGACATTATACACTTAAGTATATAAGCTTCTTCAATTTAAATGTTTCAAACTGTGCGATATTAATATGGATTTGAATGGCAATGAATGTTTATGCTAAAAGTGGTTGGTTTTAAAGTTTTCAATGTTTCAAAAAAGATAAAACTGCTCTAAACGATACGGTGAAATCAGCGAAGGAAGTTCATTGTTCATTCCGTTCATTAGATAGAGATGCAAACAGCGTTAAAATGCATACTTCCATCCAACCCGTGACCCTGATTATGTTTAAAATTGAAAGTTTGGATGCTATCCAAGCATTCATTAGAGTTGTTTATTTTCATGCATCCTTGCTTCTTTAAAATCACAAGTTTGGGAAGCCTGGTTGACGTGGCATCTTTTTAGGGAAGGGAGAACGAAGGAACTTGTAAAAATTAACTAGTTCCTCAGAAATTAGATCAATTCACTTTAATATCGTCTGTAGGGACCAGCCAAGTCGGACGTAAATACTGAAAGTTTTTCCGATTTCATGCAATCGTTTAGTGCATAGCACTTAACACTTAAATTTAGTGGAAGAAAAGGGCCCCTAAATCTGGAGACGATATCGAATGCAAAAATATAATGTCTTGCAATGAAAAAAACGGGCCTTGAATTGTGGCTTCAAGATAGTTTAAAAGTTTGAATGGAATTTAACAAAATATCTCTCTAGCCCCCCTCACACACCAAGCTACCGAATTTTCTTTGAAAGCGATGATACGATTTTGGAGTATTCAACGATGTTGACCATGATAATTGCTCCACATTTCCATCTTGCCATCCATTTGGATGACGACTTAATGGATGTAATAAATGTCTATTTTGCGTGCCTGATTAATAAATCCTCGAACTTCTTGAAACTTTCCTTTCAGTTACTGAATTTCCAATCTAGTTGATTACATCCTTCTTATAATCACTCAAACCTATGTGCATTTCTTATAACGGTTTCACGTGTGATCAATTGGGACTTCTGAAACCAATTTGGGCTCGAGTTCTATGTCATATAAAGTATAAGGAGTTAGGTTTAGTCTATCTACTACGCAAGAAGAAAAGATGACAGCCTACAGAATAAATACCATTCGGTCAATCGTAATTCCCATTGCGTTCCTCGTCCTTTCTCCTTTTCAGAACTTACAAAACAAAACAAGAACCGTTTTTTTAATCAAAGGAGTTTGAGGGAGAAGAGAGTACAAGAAGCAGAAGCTTAAAAGGACAGAAGTTGTCCTAATGTTTTGAGCTTCTTTCAAAAAGTTTAGTTTGTTGGACTGAATGATCCACGGTTCAAACCCTAGCGTCTCATTCCTTGTCAAATAAAAGTAAAGATGACTTTTATCTAAGTGTCTTAAGCTTCTCTTATTATAATTTCAGGTCCTAAGTGTAAACGTTAGCGTTTTTACTCTGTCAGCAATCGCTGTAGACCGCTACAGGGCTGTCCTATATCCTCTGAGTGCAAGGGCTTCGAAAAGAAAAGCGGGGTTCCTCATCGTGGCAATCTGGACTGTTGGGGTCCTTCTTGCTTTCCCAACGGAGCTGGATTTCAAGTAAGTGACGACGTTTAAATATTCTGGTCAACGATTCTTGCAGTTTACTTGTTCGTAAATTGAATTACGACATCATGGCATGTCAATTTCTTCATTTTACAGAGCACTCGTCAATAAAAAAGTTCAAATGTCCACAACTTATATTTCATAAAAGAAACTACTCAATCTTGGCTACATGTTTTGTTCATTGTTAATGTTGTAATGGAAACATCATTATCGGTGAAGAAATAGCAAAATTTCTCCGTTATAACATTTTCTCATATACTGATAATCTAGGTACTTTGTTTATGTAGCGTTATATTACGTAAACGTCATCGCTCATTATAAAAACAGATACATATCTCAAAGGAGCTGGAGATATTAAGGGATATATTTTCTACTGAATATCGAAGGAAAATTATTAAAATTATGAAAGCTCCTATTACCCTAAAATACATTTTAAGTCTTGTAAAGTTTTTTCAATTGATTAATGGCTTCATGATTTTATCATTTTCTATTTTCATTATTCTGTATTCATTATTCATCGTACTTCAACAAAAGCTTTTAAATTGCCAGTTGTCATTTCCTGGAAACATTTTTACTTCTGAACCTTCTAAAGGATTAGAGTGCCCGCTGATAACTTACAAACGAAACTCGATATAATAGATATTTCGAAGCAATAGGTTAATCTCATAACAATACAAGAAATACAATACAGAATTTGTAATGCCTTGTTTCTCCGGTTACGAAGAAAGTAACGTACAATGCTAGAAATTACCTCTCAGACCGAATAGAAATGGATTGGAAAGAATTTTTTCTTGTCCTGACAAAAAAAGAAGAAAGGTTTATAACAAAGGATATGCGTGAGAGATTGAACCACCGAGAATAAAGCCAGAGAAAAGGAAATAAAATGTGAGAGTGGAGAGATCATAATTAAATGAAATTCCCTGTCCGACAGTATGTCACCCTTAGACAAGATTTACCATACAATATATATGGACTCTGATATTTCCCAATTTGATTCAGAGGGATTCGGAATACATCTTTAGAATTAGCATATTTGTATCGTATCAAAGGGTAGCACTCAAGCTACGCATAATCTCAAAAAATAGATTTATAGAACATTGGAGATTAGAATTCAAGAGAAAACTTGAAGATCTCAACACATTCTTCCATTATAAGCAAATAGCTAATTACCATTTTTTTCTAAGATTTTCCATTAAAAACCAGTTTCTATTCGAACAAGTATTCGGGCATTTTAAGTATGGACGCCTGTCATAACATGTACTTTTTTGCATGTATATCAAAGACATTGAAAGGAATTTTCGAACTTCAGCTATGCAACTCTTGGAACTCAAAGCTCATTAAATCCGTTTCCATTTCCAAGATGCTACGGTTGGTGCTGATATGGGCTATTCTATTCTGTAGGGATTTCCCTACTGTTTTTTATTCTGTGCACTAACTGAAAAGAACATTTCTGTGAAACCCCACCGTTCTTTTTAAGGGCGCAAACGAGAGTTTGGAGTTTTATATCCCTGGAGTCTCATTAGCGATTGTAGTTACCGAAAGATTTACACTTCCACTTAGGGAATCGGAGAGAACGGGAGTGAGCTTTTACTAAAGTCTTGCTTAGTATTGTTGGCGATTAATTAAAACTGAAACCTGTCTCAACCCAGTCTTGAACGAATTGCCAATTGTAATAATTTGAAGCATTGTCTTAAATGCTTCTAAGGAGGCTTGTTCAATGAGAAACAGGCGGAGGTTCAGAGACTTTCCAAATATGTGGTAAGTAATATAGGTCAGGCAAGGATTTTCAGTTTTTGCACTTGCTTTTGACAATTCAAACTCGTATATCATATATACTCTTTCTCTGTAAAAGCCTGTGATTTATTTTTCAAGTACCTACCTAATGATATAGGCCACACCAGGATTCTTATTTTTGGACTTGATTTTGACATATTTCAAACTCAATTTCAATTTCATATTTCAATTTCAAACTCTTGCTGTGTACAAGCATATGATTTAAATGAAAATCACAGTCCCCCTGACTATGACGTCTACTTTTCAAACGGCATTACTTATATGACTGCCCACACATCACATCCCACTCTTGTTACAAATAATTTAAATTGTAATTTAATTCCAATTTTAAAATCTGCTGTATTACTTTTGTGTGCCCAGCTCGTCCTAAAAGGCGTGTTTGTTTGAGACAGTCAGTAATATAAATCCTGGTGTGTAAAGAAATGCCCTTGTATACTGGTTGTGCCAGTGTAGAAAGATCGTAATCCTCCCACACTGGTATCATTCGAACACTACGACATATGCTCATGGTACTACTGGGTGCATGGAGAGCTGGAGACTCATAAAACTCCTTTTACAAACTAAGTTCAAGAATACTATTTATAAGAATCCATTTAATCAACGGAATATGCGAGTTTCTCACTTCGTTACTTCTTGCATGAAAAATAACTAAAACAAGAGTTGTTACCGTAATTCTGCAAATTTGCTAAGTTGGAAGAAACCATGCAGGGTTTGTATCGTATTTATTTTAACGAATACCTAATTAGTACCTCAGATAAGGGCTGTGTTTACATTTAATGAGTTGAGGAATAATCATTCGTGTATGGCTGGGAAATTTGGGTTATTTTTGTTAACTATAACTACATAGATTTCTTTATTACTTGTATGGAAGTTTCAATGAATCCTTGTTTCAATTAGCGTTCGTTATTTTCGATGCCAGGGGAGAATTTATGTATGGGACATGCCTACAGATTGTTAGGGATATGAATTAAGAATTGATGACGATTCGTGCAGCACACGACATATGGCAAGTGACAAGCAAAGGTGAGAAGTTGAAAACGAATCCGGACCTGACTGCTGTCAATACAATGTAAAGCTCCCAGTTTAACTCAAAGAATAAATGATTCCATGTACATGTATTGTATACTTCCAACATTATCAATAAACTAGAATATTTTGCAGACCATAGAGTAAAGTACATAAGTCTCCTTCCTGCAGCTTGTTCCTCTACTTTTGTTTGCTCCTCCTAAAACCTTTTGTCAGGAAAGTCGCGACCTATGCTGGAGAGGATTTTAAAAATACACATTCTGTGCATCCTAGCCCAAAGAAAAGAAAATAAGTCATCATAGGATGGCTTTCGAAGCCACATTGGCAAATTCTTAGTTTCCTAAAGTAGGTTTTATATTTCCTCGACAATTCATCTACCCGATTATTATGTAGGTATATCCTTTGAATGTCACTGTTATGGTTTCAAATGAAAAACACATGTTATAAGTACCTAAGTTTAGTCCCTACTACCTGTCATACTAATCAGGAAGGACAATCATATTTTTTAATTGGAGCATTCAAAATAACAATTAGTCCTGTCATGTATTAGTTCTTGAATTTGTACTGTAAAATGTAACTAACTTGATTCGGTAAAGTACGCTAGGAGGAACCATATTGAAAGTGCAACAACATATATGTCTAAATAATAGTACTTATGTGACTACGTTTTAAAGAAATGTGCCGATGAATATATAGTCAACGGTAGTTGGTAGTAAACCAAATATAGCTAACACAACGCAAAAGGCTGAAGAAAGCGAGATCTACTATGTTCATCCCGTTTAATTGGATTTCGTATATATTCTCAATTCAATGTCCTAAGCCATACCACTTTATGAGAGTAGGACGTGTCCCGTAATTAGACTATTGTGAAACCTCAGCATGTCTGTAAAGGTTCATAATAAGATATTTCAAAATCGTAATATAAGTTTATTCGTTCGTTTCATCATGTCATAATGTGTGAATAAGGAACTATCAAGTAGCTCGAGGCTTTTACAAACAGCTTGGATCTTTCCCCGGAATTTTGAATAGAAGACCTCGAATCTTGGATAATTATGCCTGTCATTGCTTTAATAAAACCACCAGCTCCTTTCTCAAGTTTTACTGCTGTTCAGGTTTCTGGTATTAATCTTACTTTTTATTATATAAATGCTATTCCCTCTCTATGTTCAAATATGCAATCTATCTGTGTACAAAAGCCCTTTGTTCAAAAGGTACTTTCTCCGCTTTCTCTCAAAGAATATTTTGAATTGCAGAATCGTGAAATGTGAGATGATCGTGACGATATAAATCATATGTACCTATTTATATGTTCAACTATTCTTGTTTTCGTCACATTGACCTACTTCTATTTACTTTTAGTAGTGATACCATACGAAAGGAAGCCTATACGAGACCTTAATGGGGTTTTTATGTGTTCTTAGAGTTATCGAGAAGATGGAGAAAGGGAAGGTGAAGCCATTCTGCCAGAACTTTGGACTATCAGAAACATTTAGGAAATACTACTTACTTGGATTGGTGGTTATCCAGTACTTTCTCCCATTGATCATCATCACAGGAGCTTATGCTCGTATGGCAACACGTCTGTGGGGAGCAACTGCTCCAGGTAACAAGGAAGAATTTCGGGATGCTGTCGTCCTTCGGAATAAAAAGAAAGTAAGCTCAAGTTTTTTATGTATGTTCATATACTAACTCTTCATCATTTAGGAAAACTGTGCACTTGCATCTGGATACATAAAACTGCCTCGGTGGCAGCTCCAACGGTTTTATTATGACTAACAAAGACTGAGGTTAATAAAACCTCAAAGCCAGTTTTTGTTCAATATACAGTGTATCTCTGTACATTCCCAATAGTCCCCGTAATTTTTAATCCCATTTATTCTTCAAAGGGATTTTAATAGCTTAGCCAGTCCTTAATACCATCGTTTGCAATGAATCAGCCATTTGCTTTTGATTTTATTTGCGGTCATACTAGGAATGACAACACGTGTCTCTAGATCCAAGAAGTCGATATCTTGGGAAACATTTTCCATTCTGCCTTGATGCGAAGGAGTAATTTGGTGGAATATAGGTACATCCCATTTTTCTTTTGATTGCCAGAGAAGCTCTAGTATGAGATTCCGGTGCAAACGTGAGCGATCTAGTTAGGAAGTTATAAATAGTTGGAAACTTTGATTGACGCCGAAGGCTGAGAACTGACACGGGTGAGATTGGCCAATTCCAGGTTTCAAGCTCCCCGACTCTGAAGATTTTTGTAGAGTTCTCGGAAGTCAGGTGTCCCCCAGTTTGTTTTAGTCACGAAGCCTTCATTATCAGGGATCATTGATTTTTCTAAAATCCTAAGGAAGCATATGAGACTTTCTCTTCCGCAATTCCTTGTTGTCTATATTATGTGCATACCTTTTCAATAGAACCATTCATGGATGCTAGTAGGGCGATTATAAGAGTACAATAGAGGTAATGTGCGAGCTGAGTAACAACAAATGTGACTGTTTTTTTAAGTAGTTTTTTTTATATATATCGTATCTCTGAAATATTGATGCATGTGGTTGGGTATGTTTACTAGTTCTACAGCTTTCGAATGTTCAAAGAAGTAAACTTCGTTGGGATAAATCCACTTTTTTGAAAACTTGTTCTCCTGAATCCTGACTCAATGCTCTATTTATATGGAAGCAGTGAAGTTGAATATTTCGAAAAAGTTAGGCAGGTATGCCAGTTGTCATAGAACGAAGAGTCATAAAAGAAATGGGAAAAGGCTTGCATCTATAGACAATGCTACTGACTACAGACGTAACACAAATTTACGAAGAGAATGTGTCTATGCCCGGATTACATTCAGTTCTTGTAGCGGCCTGTGATCTGAATTCAAATCAGTTCACTTAGGTTAGTCAAAAAGGAGGCTACTCGTACAAGTACCTTTGGATTGTTCGGATGCTGGTAATCAAGCTGCCGTTTCTTCACAGGCCAAACCGAGTCAAATAAATGAGGAAGAAAACCTCAAAGGGAAAGCGTTTTGCTAGGAGTAAAACATATTAAAGATTCGCTTAAACGCAGTATCACCGCATCCAGGATTGTTGTAGTTTTTCATGAAGGTAGCGAGTGTTGAGGAAGAAGGGAAAGAGAAAATATATTAACAACGGATGTGGCGTATCTTCCTTCCAAAATGTGTAAGCGATCCAGTGATGAGAAATGTAGGTTCCAATAAACTCACTTTGCTTCGTTAGTAAGGTTCATCATGCATGTAATTGTCTACAAAAAAGAAGCCGCAGTGATCATACAACCTCCTTCCTGTAGAAAACGGGTATTTTATAACCACATTCCCCTTTAATAATGAAAGAAAAAGACAATGAAAATGTACTTTGAGTGGTATTAAACTTTACAGTACATGAGACAAGCCAAATTGCTCAAGATTAGCATAAAATCACTTACCCTGGGGTTGTGAAAGTCATCGTTGATTTTAAGATGAAGGCATTTTGTTTCAGACCTCGTTATTCGTTTTAACAAGACAGTAGGTATGTACGGCAATGTCTTATTATAATTAAATTTCCTACGGTACTTTTGTTTCTGGATTTCCTTATCCGTCTAGCTGAAGTAGCAGTGTTCCAAGGGAAGGATTATCTTTCCTGGATAGTTTGTATCGGGTTCCACAGATACGCCGAAAAATAATCCTCTGGAATTAGAGACTGTATCAAACTGCTGTAATGGGAGTCAGGAAAACATGGACTGGAATTGTAAAAGACTAGTACCGTATCTTCTAAATAGTAGTATCTCCAGCTCAAGGTGCAATCTTTACATCTTGCAATTCCAAACTTTTTCAGCCTTCATTCTACGGTAAAATAAATGGCAAGTGCATTCTTTATTAGTTAGGCAAGTTTGGACCTCAGAGGAGTGCTTCCCGACTGGCAACACAAACTTTTCAATTTTTTTTGCACAATTCGATTAATCATTTCAGTGTGGTTACAAAAACATGTCAGACGATGCCATATTCCGTAGCAAGGAAATTACGGTCCCTTTCAATGAGTGGGGTGGACTGATTTCTAGGATGAAAGAGAGTGGCGCGCGGCGACGACTCCTTGAAAGAAATTACTGATTTCCGGTTGAGTGGGAAGAGAGCGGCGACCGCAAAGAATATAGGGCTTTGTTATTGCGAAAACCAAATTTAGTATAGGGCTTAGCTATTGAGTCTTACTCAATATTTTGACATCCTGCAATATCCATGCTACGGAATAGGGCATCGTGTGACAAATGTTTCTGTAATCACATTGAAATGATTAATCGAATTGTGCAAAAAAAATTAAAAACTTTGTGTTGCCAGTCGGGAAGCACTCCTCTTTAGTGAAGTTGCAAGGAAGTACAATACAGATACCATCTAATACATAGGTGGGCATGGTCTCCGAAGGCCACAATTTCTAGCTGGAGACCACTGGCCATCTATGTCTGGTACATTGGATGCGTTGGAAAACACGACTATATGCATATATTATATGAATTCCTAGCGCTGGCCTAGGGAATCTAAGCTATCCTAAACATCAGTCAAATCATGACTAGGATTTTTTAATAAAATTCATTGTCAAAATCATTATTAATGTAAATTAAGAAGAAAGATCGTTCTAAACTTGTTTTAGTACAATACGTAGGTAGGTCATAATCCCATTTAGGTAACTTAATTCCAATGGAATATTGCACTTTCATCACAAAAAGTCATGAAATGACTTTAAGATCCTGAGAACGTGGTTCACGACAGAAACATTTAGAAGTTGTTTGATGAACTGGAAGCTAGAGCGAATTTAATCACGATTTTATGTATGACTAATAGGATTTTACCCACGCTGAGTTTGATTAATGCCATAAATTTCCATACTGGGTTCCTTTACGAAGAAAGCTGTGATAAGTGGAGTACAGACGATCCTCTTGGCTTAAGGATGAAAGGACTTTTTTAAGATCAACTTGATGAAGTGGACGATTGACATTATTATAATCTTATCCAAATGTACGTAAGACATTGATAAAAAAACTACAAAGGATCCTGGGATCAACATTCCATACACTGTAAGGATAAGAGCCACAGAAGCAAAGCTGTCGTTTGCAGTACGGAAAGTCTTTTTACGATGGCAAATGAGATTAGACACGGTGATCCTGACATGTGAATCGATTCTTCATTTAGACATTCAGAGAATGTAAGGCATTTTCTATAAAACCTATCTTGCCTGATTCTCATTTCCTGAGATCGCTGATTTTCCCCAGTCTTCCTTGCCCTACCAGATAATTTCAATGTAATTTCAAGTGCCAGGTACAGACTTATCTTTAGGTCTAAATAGAGTTGAGGTCTTCAGGTAGGTAAGACTACTCCCATTACTGAGACTTCCTCAATTGAATGAGAAAGAAGCATAAAGATAAAAAAGTACTGCATCCTTAAACTACAGATACATATCAGATCTGGTCAAATCGGTTTAGTACTCCGAGCTGGAGTAACTTTTTCCTGAAAAAAAGTATAAACCTGAAGTCAGTTGACTTTACCAACAACCCCCTTCCTGAAAGTTCACTTTTTTTGCTGGAAGAAAGCAATTTATATTTTTCTTATGATCAGGTCCCAAGGAAAGTTACTTCCAACTTCCAGTGCAACTTGAATGGGAGATAGACTGCTTGTGGCCACAGGGGCTTTATAAAATTCCAATCCTGTATCTAAGAAAGTGGAGTACATATACAAGAAATTAATCCCCGGCACGTAACACTAAGATAAGAGAACAACCCTTAGATACACCAATCCAAGTCTATTCAAAACAAACTTATTAATGTACTTCCAGTTTGCAAGTAGTGCACGTCACTAAACATGCGGAATAAGTAAATGTAATCAAGTAAACAGATTCGAAATCTGAATGACTGCATTTTGAAGAAAGGGTACATTTTATTTTATTAATAGTTATTAGTTGGGATGAGCTTGAACTGAATTGCCGCATTGTATTCTATTGAAGAGGTTCGACACAGTGACCCATCTAATAATAGATCAATCTATACAGGGCAAGAATTGTAGTGGCGCTAATTGCTCAGGTCACACAAGTATGTTTAGGTTAGTTAGTTGAATAGTATGTAGTTGGAAATGAAATTAAAAACAGGAAATCAATAGTGTGTTCCCTAGCTGGTTGGCCCTATGAGAATAGAAATTCATTAGGAAATGTAAATGTCAAATCTCTGGTTTCGAAACCGCTGAACACAACGAAATTAACAAGTAGTACAGGAATGAATACGAATAAGTGAACGTAGTGGGTTCATTCATATGAGTGCCTCAACTGCCAACGTGGTCACTGAATTCGTTGGGTCGTCAGCTTAAATTTTGAATAAGATAATGTCAACTGTCTGCTCCCGACATTCCGTTTGCACCACTTGATGCCATTCAATGGACCAGACACTAATCTGCTGATACCAACAGCCTGAGTGAGAACCTGACCCCACCATACTGATACTCAAAACTGTCTCAGGTGGCATAAGCCCTTGTAGTGGTAAACCACAGGCATGGTGCCTTATTTCATTTTATAAAGTGTTCAACTGTATAACCACCCGGACTAAGCTGCTGTTTTACTGCGCCCTTGGTGGAAAATACATTCAAAAGTTGTCCTTTCACATTTGTGGCTGCCACTGCCACTACTAAGAGCTTTCCCTACTTCCTAGTTAGAATATATTTAGACCTGGAGTTTCTCCCTCTGAATACCAGTGAATTATTTTATTAAAGATTCAGGAGATTTCTCAGATCGGCATTCTGTCTTGTTCCTCTGCTGGATCCATTTATTTCTCGAAACTTAATGCTGTACTTTCTCACGTCTTATAAGAAGCCCAAAGAAGATAGCTATTCTTGACATAATAAGACCCTGCTCGTGTTGTTCCACTTTTCCTTTGCTTTTCATTGAACCTCAGCAGTGATTCCTCTCCAATCTCCATCGATGCATAGTAAGCAGTCTGTGAAAGGAAAAGTTGACAGAATCGCAATGTACATAGTCTTCCTAAAGGTAACCCTTCACATATCATCATCATCATCAATCATGATGCAGTGGACATAACTCAATTCGCTGGCACAGTGAGTCAAAATTCAAGACGCATTTTATGATAATGACATTGCCGTAGTATTACCCCTGACTTTCAACTCTTTGACTGCGGATAAAGCAGTAGGGCTTATTTATCAAATGTTCAGAGCTTCAAAACTAGACATTTTCTACTTGTTTCTTATCTGTCTTTCCAATTATTTTGAAGTTTTAAGAAACTTTAATATGAAGTACCGTTTTTTTGTCCTGAGTTCATTTATTTAGTCTAGTGGGGGTGGGATTTTAATGCACGCGTTCACCTTTAACTCCGACTAAAAGTTTTTAAGTAATAGATTGTACCAAATGACAAGGAAGCTGAAAAGTTTCTGGACTGATGGAATTATGTCATTCATAAAAGTTAGTTTCATAACAGCGTATTTTTTGTTTGTCATTAAAAAAGTTCTATCTCTAATCATAAATATTCATCATTTGTCACAGTGCAGTTGAGCTCAGGGTGAAAGCAAATTACGTAAGTTATGGTGATTGAAAATATCACAAATGACTTTTTAAAAACCCTGTCACTTATAAAAGCTAAAGCCATCTCCCTACTGATGAATGCTTGACAATTTTTGACGACTTCATTCAAATATTTAAGGGGTGATCGTAGTTCTAGTCCAGAGAACGATATTATAAATAATCCGAAAATACTGTAAGTAAAATCTCAACGGTCCCAAGCTAAATCTTCAGTTCCCAAAATTTGAGGCTTGTCCCGTTTTCTTGGTTAAGAATATGTATATGGCAGTAAAACAGTATTGAGACTTGTGGTTAGACCTTAGCTTAAGGTATGCTGTATCTCTTGGGAATAAAAGGCTACCTAATTCGGCTCTTGTAGTTAATAGTGCAGAAGTGGGAATGAAATTTTCTAATCTAAAAGGCAGGTTTCTGAGACCTGTGATCGAAATTACGGTATCTTAAAAGTAGTCTAAAGGTTGGGTACAGTAGTATTGTAGCATGGGTCGAAATTTCCTCCTTGCTTTCAAGTCCAGTAATGTGGAGCTGTAAAAGATTCTAGGAACCACAAAGGATAAGTTGCTTCTAATGAGGTTGCTACAAGTTGCGAAGAATAATTGGGTTTATATATGACAATACATGTCCCGTATTGAACCTAACAAAAGAACAACTGATAGGCAGGCACTAAAGTACATAAACTAGAATCGACAAATAAACCTCCCTAGGAAGGCGAAAATCCTTAGCTATGAAAGTTGTAAAAACCCAAACCAACAATTAATGTCGGTTTGTTTATCCAGTGAAACGTGGGGTTAGAGATCTACTTATTTAGCTCGTGCCTGACATATAAAACTGCACATACAGAGATACTATGACGGGGAAGTGTGTATTTTCGTGGTAGAAATGTAATGCTGTGTGGGATGATCGAGCAGAGAAAGGATCCTTGATTACTAAATACAATATTGACTAATTGGCCCTGACTGCTATCACTGTGTTGTTTTCATCGGCTTAGTAATGTTTGATATTGTTTTTTTAAGGTAATCAAGATGCTGGCAGTGGTTGTTCTTCTATTTGCAGTTTGTTGGCTTCCTCTTCAAATGTACAACTTCTTTCAGAGCTTCATCGCTGCCATCAACCAGTAAGATCCCTGATGATTTATTATTTAGTGTCTAGTTCAAGATATCGAGTACCACTTACTGTGAGCTAATTAATGCCCTCTCGACTCTATACTCTCCTCAACTCAAACAATTATCATCCATAAAAATGTTCAATGATACTCATCCCTAACTGTTGAATTTATTAAATGCCTGCTTCCATTACATTTTTTTGTAAACTCGGGCTAAAGTTGAACTAATTGATCAAATGCAAGTAAATACTACATGAGTTGTCTCTAATCTCTAGTTCTTTGTTAATACTAATCAAAGTATTTTTTCTGACTTTCTCCAGTCAAGTTTAAGGTGCACAGTCAAAATGCAAAATACTACATTGAAGAAGCTTTACCCATATTCTAATATCATAGACCTTCAGTAGTCCTCCATGATACTGATTGCTTCGTATTTCTTTCCTGTGGTTCCACGTTTGTGATTTTAAATCGTCCTACTTTATAAAAAATACCTCTGTTACCCTACCCTGAACAACCTGTTATTTCACGTTTCAGCTCTGATTATTTTGAAATTGTTTACTTTGTACTTTTTTACGAATCTTTTGAATCTTATGAGGACGTTAATGCAGAGAAGTTAACTCCTCTGAAATTACTTCCAACTCCTACAACCTTCCTTTATATCAAAAGTTTAAGGTTCGTAATTACATCGTTAATATATAGGTGGATACACAGACTTTGCGTTCTTTAAAATGTTCAAAGAGGCTTCGAAAAGAAAATGGAAATGAAAGACCCAAACTCATTGCTAGCTGCCAATTTTATCAGAATACAAGCCCTTATCATTGGAGGTGGATATTTTGTGCACATTTTCATTCGGGCTCACTCTTTATATGCATGTTCTAAATTACAACGCCCTTATCATCATACTCAATTACAAATGAACCCATTTTCTGTTATACTTGCAGGTACCAGTACATCAACATAATTTGGTTCTGCTTTCACTGGCTGGCCATGTCGAACTCTTGCTGTAATCCTTTTATTTACGCCATATATAACGTAAGTACATGTACATGTAATAATGTATATCTGATATTTGCTTTCGCGATGTAAATACTACAAAATGAACCAACACTCCAAATGTTAAAGTACAAAGAATAACACTCCAGACCACAGCACAAATACGCGAGTACAAAAGATAAAATAGAAATATAACTCCCAAGTTAAAATATAATTCATTTCAAGTCGGATTGGAGGTGGCCATAATGTCAATAGGAGTTTTAATGTCAATTGACGATATGGTGGGTTTACATGTTGTATATTAGTTTTGATAGTACCAAACCCAAGACCCTCGGGTATTGAAGGGTTGAACCTTTGAAGAAGACACAGGCCTACATTTTACGACCTTTCCATATCGACTCGACTAAATTATAGGTTATTTTATGGATAATATTTGCATAATCCTGCCTCTGAGGCAGGATCAAATAAACAATGGGATACTTGAAGTTTCATCGTGTATTTCAGCCTGAGACTTGAGAGCTTAGGATGCTAGATTTGTCTTGACATCTGACATCCCTCCTAGTCTTGCATCTTATGAGTTTTACTTCTCAACAAAAAAAAACAACCTGTGTTTCCGTCCTATACCCTTTCTCCTATGCATTAACATCCAAAACTTGATCCCAGTACAGTTCTCTCCGACAAGACAACCAATCTTCTAGGTGAAGTGCCAACTTCAGCACTAAATTACTCTTGTGGAATGTCCAGAGGGATTTCTTTATTCTTTACTGTACTATGGATCAACTTAAGCACCCAGCAAATGCGTGCATTGTGTATTGTGAAGTTATCCTTTGTGTTAGGTATGAGTCTGAGAAATAAATCAAATAACTTCCGTACTCGAATATTCGATAAATGTAATAACGTAGCTAGAGACTACTGATAAGAAGATGTACGTTTGACACTTTCTCAATCCTCTGAAGAACGGATGTTTATGCTGCGTGCTCCTACAAAACCTGCCAGTGGATTGAGTCTTCATAACAATGATAGAGGCCGAAGAGGGATGTTGCATAATGATGGAAATTGAGATTATCAATGATTACACCTTTTACGCCATGGTCCATTTACAGTCGTCACAGGGCTTGCAGGTATTTTATTTTTGCCTGGGTAGTCTATGAAAGTAACCTAGTTACAGGAGAAAGTTTTCTGGTCGTTTTTAATCATCTCAGGCAGATATTCCGAGAATAGAAGTCGAAGTTCTATACAGGTCTCGTGATACTTGATATGATTGTCGTAGCTGAGGCACATGGGATGATATGTTCGACATTCATCATTTTACTTCCAGAAACTGAAAAAATGAACCCTTGAGAGCGAGAGATATTCAAAAGAACGTTATCATCCGTAATGGTAAAGCTGCAGTTAATCGGCACAAACTCCCACACACAGGGATAGGAAAAATAACCCCAAATCTTATCTACTTTGAACTCTCTTCGGAATACCTATTTGCATGTCTGTACCGCAGAAATAATTTTCAATCCCAAAAAATGATTTACATAATGTTTGCATACACCATATAAATCGTGCGATTTTTTCACTTTTTTCTTTGTTGAATAGATTGATAAATGTGCCGGCAAAAAATCTGATTTAGTATATGCAGTATATTTATTTTAAACCCCTGTGGATGTAAGAATTATGTAAGGGCAACACTTCTGACTATCCAACTGAAATGGAAAGTAATCGATCCCCCTGCTTTCTTTTATGTAGTAACCCTTGAATGGAGCTACAACATATGGTTTTAATGTTTGCTTAAATCTCATCCGATAGAACAGACTCAAAGGAAATGTATTCTGCATATGAAGCCAACAACTGAAGTGGAAGAACAAATGGGATATTGGTAGTTTGTTTTCTGCTATTTTTGATACCTATGTCGGTTACCTACATTTGCGAGGTCAAATTTCAGTGAAACCAGAAAGTCAGTGAAATCACGCGTCCAACTTCTATCCTCAAATACAAAGATGCCGACGATGTGACATACTTTTACTTTTCCTTGCACTCAAAAGTCCGTCAGCAACAACCAAAGAAATGCTTTTAGTATAATATTTCTGTCTTTCCTTTACATAAACATTTAAGCCTCACGCCTTTTACATGTTGCATTTCAAGTCGGTTTTTAATAACTGGGTACTTTGTAATTTCAGTCCATTTAAACATGATACGTAGAATTTTAGCTCACCGTGCGCACGTTAAATCACAATTAACTTCTGTCGACAAACACCATCAACCACAATCTGGAATGTTAAAGATGATGTTTATCGATTTTTCCCTTCAAACAATTTGTAGCTTACCTTCTGATCCGATAATAACCCGTAGCTGTTTTTAACCTCTACAAAACCATAACCATCCATAGGGATTTGGATAAATATTGCCACTCCACTTGGATGTAAGATTAAGTATGTAGTATGGTTGAGCGAGTTATGTCGTGCTTTGAAAGTTCAATAATTGAAATCTCATGCACATTATAAAACAATGAAGTCCTATGGAGTTGTACACGATGATCTATGATGGTCGAAAGTGATTTTGGGATCGTTCAGTACGAGTAATATCGAAATAAAATATTTGCTAACGTTGACATGGGCTGAATATTGAGTTGTCATCAGATCAGAATAGAGTAGATGCTCGGTTGGATTGGAGAGTGCCCTACAGGGCCTTTGGGCCTTTGTTGAGCACACCATTGCGATTTGAGACTATTCAGACAATTCAAATTGAATATCCTACACACAGAGATACTAGATAGTACATGGATTGGCTCAGTGTGTGTTCATTGTGTCCTTTAGTCACTATCCCTAATTTCCCTCTTTCCCCGTTCTCTTGCTAGATTTGACATCGGAAATTTGGAAACGGAATATCTCTTAACTTCATAATAAACTTGTTTGCTCTGTATTCTGCCTATTGCTGTTGTTCCTCTTGAAGAGCCTTTGTTCAGACTTGAATCTTGTCTCACAGGCGCGTCATTCCATTCCCTTTAGAAAGCAAATAGAAATGCATGGATGAGTTGAAAATATTAACAAAGTTGCAAACCGTGTACCGTTTCCTAACTGTGTGTATGACATGGCTCAATTTTAAGCCTCAATTCCATAACACAGCCGGCTGCTTGTTCGAATTAGGCATTATGTATTTACTCACGGAGTTAAAATTACAAAATTGAAGGCTCTCTTTGTGATACTTGAAGCGAAACTGTTTTTTTCCAGCATCTAGTTCAAATTTGAATGGTATATTATTATTTGCCTAATAATAATGTTATGTACTTAATGCCAGACGGAGTTGTTAAAGTTGTGGAAGTCAGTAGCCATATTTTGAGAATGAAGCGTCTAATGACCATTTCCAGACTTCAAATAATTCTTGAGCTCAGAAAAGTTTGATAACTATAGGCTCTGATTCAGATCATTACTGCGTAAACAACCAATTTTTTTCTAGGAAACTTCTCAACCATTTGGAATTTCTGTTACTCGTTATAAGTCATTCAAAAAGGCAAAGCTAAACGTGAATTCAATTTATTTCCGGCTTTCATAACTCGTTAGTTAGGTCCATATTGGATTTTCATGTTATGGTGATTTACAGTATCCTGCATTGCACAAAAAGCCATAGGGAGAAGGAAAATAGATGAGGGTTACATGATTGGGATGGGCTAAATTAACTACAGATTCCATGGACTTGATGATATTTCATTAACAGAAATAAAAGGATAAGAGGATTTGTGTGTAAAGCTAAAACATAACTCTTCAAAACGGTAATCTAGATTTTGAAGAATTCCATTGAATATTCATGATATTTTGCACGTTGCAGCATTTGGTATCCTGGAATTGTAGGCTTAAGGTATTGTAGTACATAAACTTATCCATCTCGAGACATGAATTAACCATTAGGGGATTCAACTGTTAAACTATATTGGACTTATGAGCCTCTAAAGTCAAAAGTACGGTGAGTAAACAGAGCGTACTTTGGGTTCGTAAGAATTTTATTTGCCTTTACCTAAGGCGTAGTTGTAAAGAACGGGGGAATGCAATATATAAAGAGTAAATATCTCATCCAGCACAGTCAGCCTTCTTTTTACAATTGCAAACTTGTAAATCTTGTGCAGTATCCGACCAACACTGGTCCTATTAGTAAGGTCTTCGTTAAACGGGGGGCATTTAATAAAGTCATTCGTTGTTATCTGGTTCAGATGTGATCTTCTACGAAAGAGGGTTCAATGATCTGCACTTCAATAGCGCTTGAAAACTCCTAAGGCAACTATGTACCCTGACCACCTATTTTGCTGGTTTTATATGAAAGTAGGTATGTACCAATTAATTTGTTGTGCCTGTCCTTGATAGTGACACAACTGCAAAGGAGCGGTGAAACCACTCAAGGGCGGTGTTGGCCTTTTAAGTTCTGAATCGTTAGACCAAATACAATCAAGAAAACTTATTGCATATCCTCCGGTGGCTAAGAACACTATTACATATTAGTTAGTAAGTTTCAGTAAGCACTGGGTAATCTAAAATCTAAAGTGACGTTTGCTAACCAAGGCTTAAACCGAAGGCAAATGCAGATTGAATTTAACATAATCAATGACAGGTTGGTTAAGGTTGATTATAGATGTTAAGAACTAAATCTAAAACAACCAGCATAACTAAATCGATAAAAACCACTGTATAAGGACGATTAGTCCCGCCGAGTGAATAATAATATGAACAACTTTTTGTATCTAAATTGTATATTTTGTAAATACTTTTACAGGATAAATTTCAACGGGAGTTCAAATCTCGTCTACATTGTCTGAGAATTTGCTCCGGACATCGAACTGATTCCCCTTGTTCGGAACTATCGGACTTTGACCGTAGCAGAGTAAGTTTTATCGATTATTAACCTTTTCCTACCCTTTTCCTTCCGAGTCAATCAAGGATTAGGCTGTTTTAGCTTTGTGGTCTTCTGTTATTGTCGGTTGTCCTCAGTATATACATATCTGCAATTATGACGATGGTTACTTGTGTAACCTTTTTGATAGGTATCGGTATTTTGTATTTTGTCAAAGTACCTTTTTAAAAAAACATTTTCAATTTATTTAAGTTCTTATGAGGATAGTACGGTAGGATTTTGTATGATTTATCCAGATTCATTTTGTACTCATGAGACAATTGATCAAGTAAAAAAAACGGTAGCAAAGAAAGCCGGATCGTAATGATCATATAATAACTATTATTGACGGACGGTAAAACTGTCATGATGTTAGTTTACAGATACTTGGAGATGTAAACCCAACATGTGCTTTTCAACAGGTCCGGGCCTCGTACCGCTTTAATGATGCTAGTGCCAGGAATCCGAGAAATGGGATGGGAACGCAGAGTCAGCGGGTACACAGACATCGTAGACATCCTAATCATCATTTAAGTAATAAAACAAGAAATGGACTGAATCATGACGGGAAAAGGTCTCAAGGAGATTTACAATTTAAACCTCAAAGATCTCCAGCCCCAAATAGAAGTGACTTCGACGAGCCTGATGAAGTAGATCTCATTACTACTCTAACTAGTATTTGAAAAAAGTACCTGATACTTTACCTCATCTACCTGTCTTCTTCCCAGAAGTGTTGTTTTTGAAGGACGTTATTCAAACGGGAATAATTAAATCCAATTGATAAGCGCTGGCGAGCTAAATTTTGTCATTACTCTTTGACTTGTATCAAACATAACCTGATTAGATTAATCCAAGTTTATGATTTTAACGATAAGTTTATTATACAAAGAAATAGAGTCTATTTTTGAGACAGGACACAGCCAAAACTATGAAGTCCATTGTGTGTGCCGCTTGGCCCTTGGCGTATAGCACTGACTCTGCAGAATCTCCTATGTAAACCGTATACTTAGTTTAATAGAGCTAATATATATTTTAATTTAGTGCTCATTGATTTCATTTACCTTTATAATCCAAAAGATGATTTATCGAACATCATCCGAAATTTTGTTTTGCTACAGGTCTTATCATTACTATTTGACAACGTAGTGAATGTAATTATAAGTAAAGTTACTAAAACTATAGGCTATAGGCATATTTTAAAAAAATGCTCATTCTGTATTAAGTCATAAGATATTTTTTGGGAAGACTAGAAACATTCGGTTGGTAATTAATTCATTACCAACATTCATTTTCTAAACTACCTTACGAAGAAATGTAATCAACAATGTGGCAACAGATATCGAACATCAAACGGCCCATCATGGTACAAAGTAGCAGTCTGTCATCTATCGTAATTCGTAGAACAAGACCGTTTTAACTTTATTATAATTTGTAATTGCTGAATTGATTGAATGCTCACCTACCAGATTTATTCGGGATACTTCGTAAATGTACACAGTATTAACAAAATTAATTAATGCATCGGTTCACATTCTCCGACCTGGGATGGCATATTGGGAGTGGGAGTTTGGAAGAAGGCTATTCGGATATCTATGGAACGGAAGCAGTATCATTGTTTATATACGTATATGAAGTTATGTATACGTTTCGAGGTTGTGTTTTTATTCGGAAATTGATATCTCCAACTTCGCATTTCCTAGGATATAGGGTACGAAACGTGAGCCGAAGCAGTTTTTATGAATAAAAATCGTAAGACTTCAACTCGGTATGCATAACAAGTATTTGGAAACTTTAGCTATACCAATATTGTTTAAGAGATTCTAAATAAGACATAATATGGTTATGTATTTATGCATCATATCTGATGTGTGTTGTGAATTGCGTTTTTAAAATTTTGTACATTAGGATTTTATTAATACTTCCCTTTGAAATCATAAAAAATCGAAGTAAATATTTTCCAAGTAGTTAGTACATGTGCAGAGTCTTTGGAATTTTTAGACTTTGATTTAAGATTTTAAGATATTGTTCACTTACACTGATGTAATTTCACGGATCAATAAATGTAAAAGATATAGCATGCACAAATATTAAATGTAAATAAGAAGTTATATTTTTATTTGTATTTCACTGTAAAGTTTTACTAGAAAGTTATTAAAGTTTGACAAGGAATCAAATGTAGTAAATCGGTTTCAAGATACACGTACAATTTTGAAGACGACAACTAGAGTTGGTTGGCATATCTATCACTTGACATAACCTGAAGGAATAATTTTGATTCGAAACTTTATGTCTCATTCATCTTCAAAAATAATGCCCTCACGTGTTCCTCTGATTGCTAGTTTGGAAGTAGATAAATGATATAATTTTCCAGGCTGGAAGTAAAGAATCTCCTACTTAAGAACGTTATATCATGAGCTCATTCTTGTCAAAGCTTAATGGTACACAATTTAAAAATACGAGGAAAAATGGAGTTTTGTTACATAAGCAGTGCAATGCCGTCGGTGAACGTGGAGCATTCAGGCAGGTAATCTGAATTTTTGATCTTGCAAGTAATATTTTGCGTGTCAGGTAAAACGATGCCCAGAGGTGTATTTTATCAACTAAGGAATGCCAAGTCATTGAAATGAAATCATCTGTGAACCCATTTAGTTGAATTCTGTTCTGAAATGACTTACCTAATGAATTTTTCACCAGATCATCAAGTCCATGAAGTTATGTTAAGATTGTTATGACTGATGGTCAGGGAAGTTGATTGAAAAATTGATTGAAATTAGCGAAAAAATACTAGAAGCATGTAGCATTTTTTCTCTAATTCTGAAGTGTTCGAAGTGGATTCCCATCTGCTACATTACAAGTAAGGTAAAGACGAACAACAAAAATAGTAGTTCTCATTTCATTTCTACAAATCATTCGCACAAGCTACAATTACATACCGTATAGTGTCAAAAGAAGTAAATACTTTCCAGGCTGTTGGCAACGAAATTATTAATGGGTCCATCAGCGTCAGAAAAATATAAACACATCCGTACTGGCGTCAGATTACAGTCTGCGGGTTCAGCAAAGTATAGATTTGTTGGCACAACCGTGAAATGATACCTATATACACAAGACCGGGTACCATTGACTATGGACCGTAAAAATAAATTCCAGCTCACAAGCAATAACAGAGTAGGTAACTCTATATCAACATCTAAAACTGGATCCATCAATTACTTCCAACTTGGCTTTCACCGCTGACTTACCACAGAATGAACAAAGTGGAAAGATAAGTTGGAGTTAGAAGTTTGATGTCTGTATTGTCATTGCTGGGTCAGCTGTAATGAAGAAACCTCATATAAAAACTGGTATGGTCACATCACCATAATTTGGCAACTAACGATGATACAGCTTACCTGCTTTTACATAGCTGGAGGATTCGGATCTCAGTCAATCTCACCTTTATATAGGTACCACCGTCGAAGTACATCAGAAAAAAATCCAGTTCGTACGAATTACTACTTTTCCCCGATTTTTTGTACAAGAAACAAACAATTAAAATGTAGCGCATTCACCTTAAGATGTAATTCCAAATTTGACTGCCATATTTCAGAAACATCTTTTAGGAATCTGTCACATAAAACTATTCTACTCAACTACTAGAACTAATTTCCACGTTTAATGATTTGCGGTGGGATATTGAATATATTTATTAGTAAACCACTGACTCAGTACTGTTACTTATTTCCCAAATTAATCTCTTTACCCCTTACCTTGACGTATCGATATGCAAATCTTTTTCGTCAGTCATCCTTATCAGACACAGATGGATGGAACTGTAAACTGAAGCTGAGGGGATTTTTTATAATCATTAACTTTTTTTACTCTGGCTATTGAACTTCTGCTTTTTAATGAGATGTAATCTTGAACAAAAACTAGGACATAAACAAATAATGTTATGAAACAAATTTAGACCGACCTTATTTCTTCCCAGTTTCTTCTTAATTGATACCAATAAAGTTATTGACCATGAATTTCATTTAAAAAAAGGCTAAATTCTGGTTATGACTTAATTCATGAGTAGGATAACTTCCTAGTCCATTGACTAGGAAGGTCCGGTCGTGAGGCCGTTATAGGTTATAAGGTTCACTAGGTGTATTGTACAGACTATATCTTGGGATTCCGCTCTCCTTCGGAATGCCTGAATTGGTTCACAAATTTAAGACATGAACTTTCAATTCTTACATAATTTTATTTTCCTAACTAAAGTTTTTTTTTACATTCACATCTAATTAGACCAGCGTCTCACGTTAATCCAAATGTCAATGACTTAAGAAAGAAAGTCAACCGCCTTACTCTGTTTGATTGCATTCTACATATGGTATGAATTTATCTTCATTAAAACCGAGGCTTCCTATTCACAACCTTCTTGATATTCAAATGTTTATTTTAACCTGGCAAACAGAAACTGAGAGTAAATTTCTCAGAATGATATGAATGATGGATTCTTCCATCCAAGATACACAGCTTTTAAGGAAATTGGCAAGATTTTACAACCAGAGAAAGCGTTTGGAAGACATCCAAATGTTGACAATGCGTCCGGAAAACTGCCATACTTCATTTGCCTTCTTCCTACACATTCAGAGGCAGTTTTTGTCCCGATGTTCCTTTCTGCTTCACCGCCTCCTTAATTTAACTATTGTCAACCCTCCAAAAGAAAGTGAGACTGATCACTACATACCTATAATTGCTAGGGCTAGGATTTAAGGGCATTTTTTTTATTCCTCAGTTTTTTAGGCACGTCCATGGGACTTTCTAGGATGACCGATGACAGTCTTTAGATGAGTTTAAAAGATTCTTATTTTTGACTATTTTTGCCTATTTTGCCTATTTTGCCTTTTGGAGCTTTTCCTGCCTATTTAGACTATCTTGAGCTTATTTTCCATAATTTGAGTTTACATTTTTTAAATTTTAAGTAGGGTTTTCTAATATCTAATTTTAAGTTATCAAAATTTTAAAAAATCAGGAAATTACAAATGACTCGTAAAATGTATTTGTCAAAAAGCAAGCTACAATAAAACCACCTCCCTGGATAGAAACAGCATTGTTACATACTTAACCCTTGACTTGAAGAAATAAAATGACCATTTGTAATATTTAATAGTTATACATATGTATAATTGGATTTTTTAGTGCTTAAATAATAGCTAAAATAGCATAAATTGCATTTTGCGTTGCCTTTTTGCCTAAAATGTTGGCTTTTTGGTGCATATTTCAAGCTCCCTCGAACCCTAGCCCACTCCAGAAACATTACACCGTTCAGCCCTTGAAAGTGTCAACGGTAAGGATTACAACTTTGTTCAGAATTTTTTCCATTTAAAATCACACCAATCTAAACCTTACACCACACATTATTTGCCTCATTTGGTCCATCTTGCCAACTGCAGGAGAAATTCCCCAAATCCCAAAGGCCATTTTGATGCTTTCACTTCATAGAGAAAGTCTCCTTCCCCCGCTTGTGAAAGCAGAGAGGAGGATTATGCAAGATAGGTTGGGCCACCCGGCCTCCTGTTGATTTGATCTGTTGAGCCTCCCACAAAGTGCATACTACTGAATGATTAATAATATTAATGCCTTGTGCCATGTTGTAATGCAAATTAGGACGCCGCGTCAAACGGCGACAGTCTTGAGTCATGTCATCATCAGCCGCAAAAGCAGGATGAGTGCAAGTGGACTTCTGACGTATATGACATTTCTTTCATCTTCAAGCAGAATTCATTATCAAAAGTAAACTCATGGTTTCTGTCCAGCTTCTTCCTTAAATCTGTCTTCATCAAGCCATCCTGATATACAACTACTTTTACAACTTTTAGATCCCATCCAGCAGGATTTCTTCCAATTTCAATCATATTAGGCAACAAGACTAGGGAGGGTCCGTCATAATAAAAACAAATCATTAAGCGTTCTGGTTCAATACAGCAACCATGTTCAACGTTCAAGATTGAGGAGCGATGTACGGTTGTTCTCCACCATGTCGATATGTTTAGTGGTGGTTTCTATTATAAACTAGGTACCTGATGGTACCTACCATAGTTGATGATCATCACACACAGTGATACCATTAGGTAAAATCATATACTGCTGAACTTGGTGGTGGTGGTCAGTAGCATATTATACGAGCAATCGTCCTACGGAGACAGTAGGGCATCGTGAGACGACAGACATCTACAGTTTCCCGTACAGCCCTATAGGGCGACAGGCCAGGGAAGTTTTGAATCCTCTTTCCTCCTGCTTGTCTTCGCCAGAGAGCTGAAGAGAGCGAAGCGAGTGGTGTGGGTAAATGTGTGTGAATGAAGGCAGTAGTGTGCCTCACTCTGGATTCTTCCTCCGAGCCGAGTTCATTCAAAGCCATCCGTGTGATTAAAAAAAAGTATCGAAATATTGACACTTGACATTTGACATGTGAAGAGTGATCGATGCAGAAGTAAAGCTTTCAAGTTCTGAAGGCTGATTACAATCCGCCCCCCCCCTTATTAAGTACAACCTGTCCAGCGGTTGCGGTGGTGTGTTGTTTTGGAAATTAGATGTTGCAGTGGTGGTGGAGGACGGAGACGGAGTATTGTGTATTGATGGATTGATAGCAGTCCAAGTTGTTTATTGTTGTGACTTACGGGACTTAATAAATATTGAATATTTATTGAACATTTGGGACATTCGTTGAGAAGGGGTGCTGGAGTGACTAAGAAGAGTCGAGTGTCGGGTATAGGCCTGCCTGCTCTGTCGAGATTCACAACTTCAAACTTCAGGAAGGAGTGACCAAAGGTATACATTCCGCGTGGTGGTTTCGATGGCTGAAGCACACGGTCGGGGTGGTGGTAAGGGTAAGAAAGATTTTCCTATTCCATATTCTGTTTCTGTGCATACACCATACTATGTACGTACTTACTATGTGGTAGTGCTTGTAATAATTGCAACTAGCGGACAGGACTCGGTCTTGAGCTCCATTTCTATTGATCCTATGTGTACTTTCAATAGTGTACTCCTTCCCCCTCCGACCTTTCCCTACTTTCCCAGGTAGCCAGAGACTTCTCCAGGCATCCCTTCCCTCTCGGACATTTGATAAGGACTCCCTATTTTTTTCCAGCGCCGATCTTTTCCAGATATCTCTTCCCCCCTCCACCCTCCGACCGTTTTGTTATTTATTGCCAGGTACTGATGTCAGCACATCCAATCTTTCCCATGTATGTATTCCCCCCCCCCCCACCCTCTGAACTCACAATCAGATCAGGAATTCAAATAAAAAAGAAAGAAGAAAATTAGTAGTAGTAGTAGTAGTAGTACATAGTAGTAGTAGTAGTAGTAGTAGGGATTATTCCGTGTCAACGTCTGTTGGGCTGCGCCCCGTTGTCCTTATCTTATGTTTTGCTTGTAATTTGCATTTTGTTCAACTATGTGTACCACAAGGTTATATAGTTATCTGAACAGGGAGCTTAAATTAAGGTTTGTTATAATTTTCAGAAGGCGTCAAGCCAGGGAAATCAAAGACTGAGGGGAACTGTGTTGTAACCCATGAATGTCAGGACAGTTCGCATCATCCTCCCAGTAATATGGAATCATTTGCTTTACTCGAAGCGATCGAAAGACGAAATTATTATAACAGAATGCGACAGCGGCAAGCTGCGCAAAGTGAGAAGTCCGAGATGAACAACCTTGTAGTGGGGGAGGATGAAGATGATAACGCAGTTATTCAGACTATTGAGGATCACGAAAGAAATTATCAGCGACACAAAATATACGAAGCAAAACTTAGAAGTGCAGAAAGCGTAGAAACTACATTGAATACTCTTGTCAATAATCCGGCAGCGTGTGCCGGAGTTTCTGGATGTGAGTACCTGTGTAATTTTCATCCGTTGCATAACGGTCAATTAGCAAGTATGTACCTCATAACAGTTTTTTCATGACTTCTAGTGTTTCTGGATATAGCAAGGAATCATCTACAACCATTCTTGGAGTCTTCGAATTCAACAAATCCGGCCCCAGATCAAATGCATGATGGCTATGAAAATGGCCATCCGGCCGGTCAGGTATTAAAGGCAAAATCAAATGCATGACATGCAGTATTTACTATAATTGATAAGTAATTATTCATTCTTGTATTTTATCTTATAGAGTGAGAGTGGAGATGAATTTGATGTCAGCTTTGGGGAACACGAGCACTATGAGTGTGAAAGACATTCGCACGTTTGCGTTGACGGGGTGCCTCCTGACGCTCCTTGTGACTGCTGTAAGTTTTAACTCTTGTACTGACCCTCTATTTTGTTAGCCTATTCCGGTACTGAATGCTAGAAAAAGCTCGGGAGTTGAGTTAATATATTTGTTCTGTACATTAGGCCGGCATGGACATACATTGTCCTCACTTATCCGACCAGATGACTGTAAAAGTTGTTTGCGGCAAATGGTAAGTGTCTTGACTCTCTTGTCCATCTTGAAGTGTCTTTTCGGTTTGGCAAAAAATATTTAGTCACTTTATTTACAGTTTTGTAAACTATAATCATGCCCTTATTCTGATTACTTTAGGGTGGTGCCCATGTTAGCTCCAGATATCCACAAATTCGTCAGAGAATGCTAAAGGCGCTTAACCTTAAACGATACAACAGCGAAGAATCGGAATCTAAGAACGTTAGCCCGGCTAATAACAGACATAGTTCAAAGAGAGAGGTGGTTACAATTGTAAAAAGTCCTAAAACTGAAGACCTGGACGCGCTTGTAAGAATGATAGAAGGTACGGAGATATCAGCCGACCCGAAGAAAGCAGCAAAGAAAGCTAGGCAAAAAGAGAGAAGGGTACGTTTTTTAAACGCAAAGGAGCAGTGTCTAGAATTACCACATTACATTACCAATACTATTCGAGCATAACAATTATTAACTTCACAATACTTTACGATAATAATTAAGATCGACGAAGAAAAAAAAAGAGAAGACGAAGAGCGACGGAAACGTGAGGAAGAAGAACGAATTCTCAAGGAAAAGGAGCTGCAGGAGGAGGAGGATAGACTGAAAGCAGAAGAGCTTAAGCGGCTGGCAAGAAAAACGAAAAAAAAGAACAGAAAAAAGCGTGGCACTGGCGGTATTAGTGAGACAAGTAAGTTATCAGAAACTCCTGATGAGGTAACTGGGCATTCATCTAAAATATCAGCGCTGGCCGATGGAGCGATATTGATAGAGAACGAAATTGGTCATAAAGCTAATGTTGGTGGAAATGCTACGGTTATGGAAGGGCATAGCCAAAATTCAGTACCCACTGATGGTACTGACAACAAATCTGAAATGGTTACCATCCGGCGACACCCTTCTCAACCTGAGAGTGTTGTTACGATTAGCCTGAAAGGTAAACATGGAGGGGAAGATCTGCTTTATTACCTCATCAATGGGCAAAGTGAGTTTTTTCATGTTTTAAGATATTTGAGTTTCCTTGGGGTAACGGGAATGTGCACCGCTGCGCTAGTTTTTTTTTGTTGGGTGAAAGCATGCTGCTTCCGTCTCTTCCGGGCCATGTTTATTTGTAGTTGAACCTTGCAATGCTAGAATTGTTTCATAATCGCTCATTAACAAGCACAATACGCTATTGTCAAAATTGTGAAAAATGACGTCGTTTTTTTTAAAGTATATCGCAATGACACTATGGATCCAAATGCCAAAACAGTACAAGAGGAGGATGACTCCTCGGAGCCTAAAACAAGTAAAAAGAAGAAAAAGAAAAAGAAGAAGAATTGTAGCCAACCCGGTGACGATACCGACGAACCATCTGTTAACAAGGCAGAAAAGGCTGATGCCGGCAAACCAAATACGAACACGTTATATTCTGATAGACATGGTCACAGTGATATTGATTTAAGTAAGTTGAAACTTCCTCCGGGGATAACGATTACGAAAGTTAACAATCTAAGTGATCAAGGTAACCTACCCATTTTGGGGATTTTATCACCCTGTGCAGTTAAATTGCAGATCCGTGTACTTAGAAATCCGGTATAGGGATTCTGTGGTTTAACTCCACCGCGAGTGACCTTGATGTTAATTTTTATCATTTCCCAATATTTTAGGTATCAAAAAAAATACAATTAACCCTGCGACATCAGCTCATAACTCCTCCGTCAAAGACAACTCACTTTCATCAGCTTCTGAGAATTTTCCGCAGGCATTCGATTCCAGTACCGGAGATAGAAAATATCTCCACAATTGTAGGATGGAAGAAGATTTATTTGGTCACACGGAAAACGAAGAATTTGAGGAAGTAAGTTATTGATTTATCGTATAGAAAAATTTGTGCTGGAAGGTTGAGTCAGCAGATGAAAGTACAAACTATTATTACTTTGTTATCAATTATAGGTAGTCTCCAGCAAAACTCGCCGAAAGCGTAATAGGGCGGCTAAAACTAAAGAACCAGAAGAGCCCGAAAGCAGCATTCGATCCAGTCCGGTGTCGATTGGAATGTCTGCTACAGCTCCGTACTCGCGTCGGGCGCCGTCTATTTGTGATAAGCCAGTTGAAAATGAAGTAAATAAGCGAGGTGGATTAAAAGCAGCCCAAGCGTCGAAATCGGGGAAATCAAAGTACTCTCGTAGCAGTGTCAATGCTAAAGGTTCAAATGGTATCGAAAACATGTGCACGACTCCTAATTCTCGTCGGGAGCGGGACAGTTATCACGGATCTAAGACAATGGGAGCTAATGTGATGCCAAGGATTGCCAGAGCTCAAGCAAAGAATGCAGAAATGTCTTCTCGTGCTGCTTTGGGAAACGAAGGCAACTTTTCTCCACATGTTACGGTACAACCGCAGTCCTCTCCGGTATTAAGTACAGCAAAATATGAGAAGAATGAGGCTATGGGATATTTGGCTCATTCCCCGTCTAATTTTAAGTCTAACCCTGACCATTATAAAATGACTATGATGACAAGTGAGCAGTCGCAACCTCTGTTGGATCATGTACCTAAAACTGGGCAGGGCCATTCCGTGAATCTGCCAGGGTTGAAACAATGGGACCAAGCAGAAAGGAACCAATCGTCGTTAAGTCATGTCACTCGAGCTGCAGACAGTAAAGAAGAGTCTTGGAGCCCGTGGAAAGAGTATAACTGGACAGAGGGATCTACACCAGAAAATCCATCCCCGCGGTTCGGTATGGAGGCGGCAGGAAATTTACGTTTGGAATCTCCTTCCAACACTATGTCTTTCCAAGAGCTGATGAGAAAGCACGAGATGAAAAGCCCAATTCAGCGCCCTGTACCTACACCCATAGACCCATTGGAGATGATTACCAGGCGAGAAACATTTTCGCCACCACTGGCCGGTGTGAGGCAGTTCAATTCTTTGCCGTGTTACAGCCAGCCTCCGACTATAAGATCTCAGACTGATGTTCATGATATAAACTTTAAACGTCCATATGGGGGCGTGGCACTCACAGAACATCAGCATATGATGACAACTTCTAGTGATGACCCTTATTTTCTGACCCCTGAAGAGTGCAATATAATGCATGCTAGAGAAAGAGAAAGAGATTCACAACCAACTATTATACTTCACCAAAAAAATGAAGTGTATGATATGAACCGAGACGATAACTTTTTCGTAACGGTACTGCCTCACCATCCCACCTACAACAGGCAACAACAACAACACCTGCCCGAATTCTCTCCTGTAGTACGTCCAACCATGACTAATGACCATCAGTGGAGCGCTTTTAACGCAAATGTAGCATTTCAGGAGTCAGAAATGCTGTATAGTAATCCCCGTCAACTGAATGACTCAAGTATTCAAACCAGCAACTCATCTCAAAGCAACTGGTCGCCAAATACTGCAGCTGAAATGGGTAAGTTGTCCTTGACTTTAGTCTTATTACCGTAAGTATGTATTGTTAGTACCAACCTACTAGGATAGGGAACTATTCCGGGGGGGATCTATACCGGGATTTACGGTATAAATTATTGAACTGTATGATAACCCAGTTTCTGACTACACGGTTTCTGCAGGAATTACATTATTTATGTATTGTAATATTATCATGATGCATGTTTTTGCAGCGTGGGTGACTCAACAGCAAAGAATGGGGGGACTGCAAAATTACGATCGACGTCCATTGAATCTATTGCATGAATCATTGAATGCAACAGGACAGCTGAGCTCCCAGGTGCAGGCCTCACACCGAGAACCTGAACTACCAGATAGAATGAGCTTGCCAAATGGCACGACCATTCAGTATCGTCAAGATTTCACTAGTATGATGATTCAACAAATAGATATTGATATTGATGTTTGACTTTCTGGTTGTCATCGATTGTTTGTTTAAATAGGTGGTGCTCAGCGGTGATGAAATTTTCGTTGCATCAATATTTCAATTCCGCTTCGATATTGGGAAATTTCCAGCCCTCAACACATTCAGAGTTTCAGAGCATGCAGCCATGTCGACAAAGAAAGTTCCCAAACTCGCAGTTCTCTACCAAGCTGGTTCCTCCCTGACTCGGTATTTGTAGATTCTGCCGCGTGTTGGGGCTGATATTTTTTGTTTATGAGATTTATGTTAAGAACTTCGTTAATATCCCAGTGTGTTAAGTAAACTTGTAAGTTAGTTTGAGCAATGTTAATAACTATTTTTTGTACAAACTCTTCAGTCAGTAAAAGTAATGTAGGTATGCCACAAGACCAGTTGCCCGAACCTGTTATCGACGAACTCAAGCATTGAGACTGATATAATAAACTCAAGTTGTTGATTTTGTGATCGTTTTAAATGTTTGAATGTGATGGTTTGGCTGTCAAATTTTGGTTCTCTGGTCAGTGATGGTTGAAAATAGGATAAGTTTTAAATATTTTTGATATTTCATGCCGAGCTATCCCAGATCAATTTTCTATATACATGGGAAAGAAATTAGCGGACGTCGTTTACCAAAAATAAAAGCTGACATTGATATTTCTTGCTTCTGAATTAAGCTGATTTATTAAATCATTATGCATACACTAATGTTACTATTCGATATATTGCGTTCTTTACAACAGTATACAGCTAGATAGCTTGGCGTTAAAAAATAAAATAAGGCCCTACACAGTATATTTACTAAAAATTATGTCTTTCGAATTCATTCATTACGAGATAGCAATTACCAGTACCAGCACATTATTAATAATTTAATGTGCTAACAAACGTTGAGATTATCGGGATTGAACATTTGGCAAAAGTTTGACATCAGCCCTTATCAGTTACTTCACAAGAATTAGGAAATGTAAACGTAAATTCGGATCCCCTAGTTGTCCGTTTGAGTAGAAGCTGTGGTGGTAGTCACATCTCTGTTCGCTAGCCGGGACTTTAGTTCATTGCATCGCTTTTGAGACATAACTAGAGCTTCATTTTGGCTCGCAAATTGATCACTGTTAAAAAATACATTGGGTTAAATTGATTGTAATGATTCAAATGTGCTTGCACATATGTAATATGTTTCAAAAATAATATCAATCCACATACTTCACGAGAGCATTATTAATATCCAACCCTTCTCGGTACAGTTCAACCATCTTTTCACGAGTTTCCTGTTCAATTGTTCGGTTTTCAGCTAGAAGTCTTCGATTTTCTTTCTCTGCTATGTACAGCTTTTCTTGTAAGGTAGCAATCACTGCATTGTAATTCCTACGTTGAATTACGGTCGGAACACTCGGAGCACGTGGTAAATCATTTTCTTTATCGCTATCAGAGGGGTCTTCAACATCTACTACCAAGTTAGAAAGCTTTTTGGAGTTCTTTAAAGCTTTGCCTTGAGGTGGCTTGGACACGATTTTAGTAGGTGGAAGAATTTCTTCTGGTTCGGTAGTATCACAATATTCATCTTCGCTCTCTTCAATAACGTCTTCTAAATCTCGACTACTATGGAGGAAACTACTATTATTTAGGAAACTCGAAACTACGATTTTGGGAGCCTCCGGTGGACGATAGGCAATGATCTGCAAATAAAAAAAATGGATGACTATTACATTCAGGTTTGCTTTAACCTTACTATAAAGTAAAATATGATACTTAAATATTTACATTGCTTGCAATCGCAGAGTTTTGCAAAGTATGGATGGTTGACTCCAACATAATGGGATTAGGATTAACGTTGACCATCATAGCAATGTGTGTGGAACTTTTAAAGTATCCTTGAAAAATACGAGTCAGCTTACTCTCTCGGAAGGGAATTTTCTCTAGGAAGGATTGTCGATGCTTGCCATTGACTTGTTTCTCCCTGCAAAGAGGATATAAACTTGAAAACATCCTTGGCTCGTACTTAAGTTCTCAATAATCGATTCCATATTGCAAATACTTTACTTACCTTATCATGCGAATAACTTTGAGGAGGGAAAGCAATGACTTGTTTATACTGGAAGATTCCAGTAACTGACCTCCCGTATTTTCCGTTTGGGACACTCTCTCGACACCAGCAAGGTCACAAAAGGTCATTCTGAAATTGCAATAATAATAGCATTAGTAAAATTATATACTCTGTTAAGACTGTCAGGATTAAGTACGTTAATGTTGTCAAACCTGTACGACTGCATTGGAAATACAGCTCCTTTCGTCACTCCTAATTCTACTATTCTGATGGTAAAGAAGCAATGTGAACGACTAGAACACTTATTCAACCTAGTAGATCCTATTTGCAATTTCTTGTAACCAGCAACATAAATACCATATGCTTCTTCTTCGTTAAACACTGGCAATTCTGTGACATCTACAAATAGAAAATTATATTTTTAATAAATAATACCATTACAATTTCAAAAAAATTAAAAGTGAATGGAAATTACCTCTTATGTATGCATGACCACCTTTGTCTGACACAACCTTGAGATCCTTTCGCTTTCCTTTTCCATTTTCTTTGTTATCGAGAAGATCATAGCACTTTTCATTATACAGTTCGACGAAGGACACCCACATGCACACCATGTTGGACCCTGCTCCATCGTATGACGGATCCTCTCCATCGTTGAGAGGCATACCTTCACATAAAGAAATGAATAGACAATGGAGAGAATGAACGAAGTCGAAAAAAAAACGTCAAAATGCCAATCCATACCAGCTACGTATTTGAACGATCCACAGTGGGATGAAAAAGATGTTCTGACTGACGAAGCAAATGAGCTTCTGTGTTTCATTTCAGACGTCTTGGCCTAAGGGCAGACAGAATAATTTTAATAAGTGATTCCACTATAAAATTATCTGTATAATTAATTATTAAACTGTAGCACTTACGGCAGCATCAAGCAAGTTTTTTTTCTTCTGCTTTGCCAACTTTTGCTCTTCTTCGTTAAGTGCTTTGGTGCTTTCATACATGAACGGTTGAATGTCCGCACCTTTATAAAGTCTATCTTGAAATCTATTAAATATATGATCTAACGTCCTGGGGATTATGCCGTACATGTTGTTGCGACCTAGGATAGACAATTTACTTTTCTTAGTTCTTCATAAATTCTAAACTGAGCATGGCTATATACATCTTAATATTAACCAGGTTGTCAGGCTCACCTTGCATCGTGTAAGTTTTTCCTGAGTTTGTGGCTCCATACGAGAATACAAGACAATTTTCCCCTCTTTCCAAATGATCCATCAGAGGTGCAATTGCCTGCTCAAATACATCTTTCTGCGAGCAACTGGGATCCAATACTCCTGTAAATTTGTATTCGGACTTTTTTGCAGTCCGATGTCCTCCTTTCATTCCGGGAGCAACAGAATTTGCTATGATTGTCTGATGATCCACTAATGTGATGATCTATAATTAATGGAAACAAGAAACCGACACATAAAATTCAAAGCAGCAGCTACGAGCGACAGCTGCTAACATAATCTCAATCGCAATTACATAGACTTCTGATAATTAAAAAAAAAAGATTACCTCAGGTTCACCCTCTTCCAATTTGTATGGCCTAATCCGCAAGTAGGTTTTGATAGGTTCAAAGTCTTCCAACTCCACTCCCATCACATCTTCTTGCATAAACTGCGACTCCAGACTACGAACGACGTCATCATTAAATATAGAAGGAGGTGGCAGATTCACTCCAGCGTCCAAGTACGAAGGTCGCTTGTTGTGGAAATCGAAAGGCGGCGAGTAGTCTGGGTCATTTTGATTCCGTCCCTTAGTACTCATCATCAATCCGTTTTGCCTCCAGTCCCTCCTACTTGGCCTGATTAGATCCAACTAGACGTATCTATCAATTATTACAGCAAGATAAGTCCCCAGTCCCCACGTCATTCACCCTTCCGATATTAAGTAATGGAATAAGAATAAAACCACTGAGCATCTTCACACAAGTCAAGGTCAACATTTCAAACCAATGGGTAATGATGAAAGTCCAAAATCGAAATACAAACTACAAGGGCTACTTCAACTGCTGCTAAGCTGCACACTTCTGTGTACTGCACTTACGATTCTCGGCTGATTTAAGAAACAGATCAGGAACACAAAGTTTTGAATAACAGATCTTCAGCTGATCACGTCACAGACTAGTCACAGTTCAGCCAGTCCACAATCTACGATCAGACGACCATGTGTGTGGGGTGTGACATGTTAACATGTGCCCTCCAAACAAACATCCGTAAAACTGGAACACTAAAGGCAAATGAAGGGGGTTGCGTTGGTTAATTACGGTAAGCCGAACAAAATATGAAATATAATTATTAGTAATTAATTTAAATTAGTATACAAACCAACCCGCAGCCAACAGAAGCATGAAGAGGGCTCAGCAGGTCATCCCATACGCTGCGTGTTGTGCTGACGACTCCTGATAAACTAGCCCAGTTGATAAGAGAAAACTGATGAGCTGTACCATGTACAATAAAAGTGAAACCTCAAATCCAGGAAGAAGGAGAGGACGAAGTGTAAAGAATGAGTGCACTGGAAGGAGAAAGCTGGATTGTGAGTTGGTGGGGGTCAGCAAGAGAGTCCAGTCCACAATTTACATTCCACCACCGGTTCCTTTCCTTCTCCAAGAAGTCCAAGCCAAAAATGTAATCGAACTCGACCACCAGCAGCAGGAACTTGACTCCCTCCCGCCTCCACTTTACCCGCCTCTTCCTATACTCACGTCTCTATGACTTCTTCAACACTTCCCCCTTCCAACACATCCAGCTAAGCAGACTAGAAGGGATGAAAGACAGGTCACCACTGACTGTCTGTCTGTCATAGGTCATGCAAAAAGGTATGTAACAAGATTCATTAGAAAGTGTCATCTCCCCCTTACAGGATCTGTAGGATTGGCGGATACCGTAGATTGCATTGGGTCAACCGATGGATGTGCTTCTTGCCCTATGGGGCTCATTTGAGAATGGAGTTCGAGATCCATGCCATAGTGAGAAAGCCTTTGGTGGTATCAAGTCGCCTCAATCCAAACCGATTGGTTTAGGATGCCCTTCCATAGGGGTGGCTGGTGGAATCCTGGTTTCTCCGTGCTCCTTTCTCCACGGCTATCGTATCCAGGCTAAAAGACTAGTACTTTCCCTTGCAAGGAAACCTCCTTTCTTTACTAACCATTCCTTGGCCAGGTTGATTAACTGCCTTAATTAATACTTTCTTTCTACTCTTTTTTATTCGCTTCTTGGGTTATAGTTAGTTGTTTTAGTTTTAGTTATTGCAACAAGTAAAACTACAACTAAACGGGCTTTATTTATTAAAAGCCTACAACTACAAAGTACAAAGCTAGATTTTCTCTACCGGACTGAGCTAAATGGATTTTTTATTATTTTCCTCTCAGTCAAGGAATTTAAAAATCCTTTTACTCTCCAAAACTATGCCAGGAGAAATATGTTTTAATATATTAGTGTATGTACACATGAAAGCAGAGGATAGGAATTTTAATCCGTTCTCATAAATACATAAATATTCCGAGGGGTTCAATGAAGTCAACATGGAATTAGAATTAAGCTTACAAATGCCAACCAATTTATCCCGATCTTAAAATACGATAAATGCTTTGACTTATTGGAAATTGTACAAAATTGAGATTGAGAGTTAATCCTCCTTATTCTCCTACAGTTTGGGTTACAATTCAACTCGAACATGTCATCCAATCCAAGAATAAGATAACACAAATGTACGATCATCATAAATTGGAGTCCATGAATTTGGCTCACTCAAATTATTTTTACAACAACGCTTCTTCTTTTCTTACCCGCCATATTTATCATAGCCCAGACTTTAGGAAACATAACCTCGTTGAAAGAAACGTTAATTATACACGGCAATAAATTGGGATGAGTTAACTAACCTGTCATGTTCTGAATTCCCAAAAACCCCCACGTTAATTAATACTTACACGGTTGGGTGATTGGACCTAAACCTCCTCTAATTAGTAATTGCATAGCTCCGCCTTCTCATCTTAACTTAAAGTGAAATGGTCTTTCCTGGATCTGCTTCAAGCAGACAACCCAAGACAATTGTCGTCAAATTAGAACATTTGGAAATTCTACCTGTTGTCCCAAATTACATTGCAATTCCTTTCCAGGAGGCAGGTCGGATAATTTAATGTTTCAAAAACAGGATCCAGTGGGTGGGTTGAAGACAACTTATAAAAACAACTCTCAGCTCTTGAGTATTGATTACTGACTGTTGTACAAGTTCCTGGTTATTTACAGTGAAATTTACTGCATCCAATTCCAGTGATGTGTTTTGGAGGGGATCGAATGATCGATGCATTATTGAGTAACTAATAACTAAAAACGATTTGATTAACTCAAGTCTAATGCTTAATATTAGTTATGAGATACAATAAGACACACATCAACTACAAATATTAAAGTAAAATACAATTACTCTATAGGCTCGTTTAATATTGTCTGAAGAGGTACATGCAGAAATCTGGTAGTGTACTGTTATAATGTTAAAACAAATTTTGTTAGCCATTTAATTAGGGTAATTTTGTAGGTGAGTACTTTTCGAATTGTTGAGTATATCTTCAGGGCTCTCTGGGTCGACCTGCAGTTTCCTGAGCGAATTCCTCAATCTTCTTGAGTTTCCAAACCGTCTCATTAGGATTGAGGAGTGCATTGCCGTTGGCGTTCTTGAAGTTGTTGTCTCCTTCACCGATCAAAATTCGATGAAAGTACACGAAGTCTTGGGTGAAATTGTAAATTGCCACTGCATCCGAAAGAGGGATGATTTCCAACTTTGTTTCGGTCTTAGCGACTTCATCGAATGCTTTAGCGTAATTCTTCATGGTTCGTATGTCACTGTAGACTTCCAGCCATTCCGGAACTGAATTCGGATCCCTGCAGGCCTTAAGCGCAGCTTCGACTGTGAATCGTCCAACATCTCGCTCAGCGGTTACGGCTACAGGGAGATCTCCTCCGCCTATCAATGACCAAACTTCTTCCTCATTATCCATTCCGAACCAAGACTGGAATGCCATTTCCATGACAAAAGAGCACATCACAGCAACGACCTTGATGCTTTTTCCCTGAGCCTCTTTGAAGTGTTTTTTCTTGGCTTCAAGAATAGGATCTTTGTAATTCTTTGTTCGGGTGTAGTGATTACAGCCGAATTCGGATGGGAAGTAGGTCTTGACTCCTGCTTCGACAAGGGCGCTGAGCAAAACTGCTTTACTCTCGTCTGTTCCTGGGCCAGTTCCAATAGTGCATATGACCACATCAACTCCGGTACAAGCGTCTACCAAGTCGTCCTTGCTGGAGAAGTCGACGGCATAGGCCTTTGCACCTTTGAAATTGTTACGTTTTCGAGTATTGATTATTGATTGAAATGAAATGTGGATGTGAAATTATGTCAAAATAGGAATTGATCCCAGTGGGTGACCTTGTACCTTGCTTATTGAATTCATCGACGGCGTCAGGAGTGTGAGTGAGGACCCGCAGTTCTTGAATTCGACCTTCATTCAAAGCCATGACGAACGCTGGTGTAATAGCCGTCCCCATAAAACCAGAAGCTCCAACTAAAGCTACCGTCGGTCCAACTTCTCGACCTCGACGACAGCAGCAAGCCTGTAATCAAAATCAAAACATGTACATTTACGATTAAGTTTACTGGTCATGGGAAAATAAATTCCAGTGGTAATGATAAAGGTGTTAAAATACTGAATACCATTTCAACTCCGTGTCTTAATAACTCTACACGCCTGATGTTGGTCAGTGAAGATGATGATTATGGTCCAGGAATATAATCTAATTAGGAAGTCAGATAAATTTTCAGGGAATAGTGACGCGAATTTCGTTTTCTGAAATCGATGTGATTTTCTTGAAGAGAATTTGGCTTCCCCGATCCCGAACATTGCTTATTATGTCTAAACATTCTGTCAGTCACTTGTTGTCATGGAATTTTTTGGTTAGCTGGAGTTGGTAGCCGAGTAGTTTATCGCCAAGGAAATTAGGTTTAAAACTTCAAAATTGAAGAGACTCGGTAGGGATTCTTGGAAAAAATTTCTCATATATAGTCACAATTGGATGCACACACTATGTAATGATTTTTCTAAACCATAGATTGACTAGAAGAAGTTTGCATCGTCAATTTACTTCATTTAGATGTAGCCTTACAGCATGATTACAGCTTACAGGTTATACTCTCCCTATCGTAGCCTTTTTTACATCGATTTCTTAGTCATTGTCTGTCATTGATGAACAATAATAGTTTCACCGTTGAAATGTTCTGGTGAAATTGTGAAATGTTCTGAAGTTCGTACATCCGCATCCACGCTCTGTCTAATTTAAAATTGCCAATGCACGGCTTCCTTCGTTTTAATCACTCTGACATCATCTGATAAACCGGGCATGTCACTCATTGCAGGCTCAAACCCATGCTTCATAAACCGAATAAGACGAACGTAATTAAATATGAATATGACATGAGTCATTGACTTCCTCAAATTATATTGTACTGAAAAAATTGTTTTCGATTTACGGGTGGAGGATTATGAACTAGTTGATTTAACGATGGACAGTTAAATATTTCAACTCAAAACTTTGTTGAATGGTTGTAAAGAAGTGTATTTATCTTTTTATTTCGACTTTTCGACTCTGGCTAAGATTTGAGGGGCCTAAACTGGCCAAAACAGGCATTAAAAAGGCATCATTTTATGCGAAATAGGCACTACAAACTGGTAAAAAAAATGCAACTTGGACAACTTAGGCATGTAGAATTTATGCTATTTAAGGCTATTTAAGCACTAAAAAAATCGGATAGAACATAGCACTCAAAATTGTATATCATGTCCATATTCTTACTAGTAGACTTTTTTATGATAATACGTAGTAATGTTGTATACTAATTATTTATATGTACAATATTTTATTTGGTGGGCATTTGATTAAAATCAGAGGTCTTTCTTCCGGGCCACTACGGGTTAAACAATACTCCCCGACACATCCCTATATCTTCTTAAAACAGTTTGGGCTATATGTTATGTCTCATCAGTTCAAGAGCGAATTTTATTCTATAATGCATTACATTTACGTGTAAGAGACTCAAGAGACTCAACCCGTTGATGAGGAGATTTCCAGACACCGATGTTTCGAAAAGACCATCAAGGAAGATAAAGAGAGAGTAGGAAATGACGATATTTTTACGAGATCTCGCTCCTCCTTTAGTGTATATAGCCATTGTACAGCATTTCGGCGATTCCTTGGAGATTGGAGGAAACGGTTGGTCGATTAAATGGAACTTATTGCAATACCCTTGTCATTCTGCAGCACTCCCTTCTTCCTAAATGTCCTCTTCGTACTTTTTCTGCCAGCGGAGCTTATTACCTTGAATTATTATTCTCATTGTTTCTATAGTCTTCATTTTCCTCCCCTCGAACATTTCTGAAGTATCTTCAGGTTCGTCGAGTTGAGGTTCCCTTCTTCTGGGATGCTGCTGTGGAAAAGATAATATCTCTACCATAGTATGGTCGAGTAAAGGCTCAGCCCATTTGCATCCCAGATGTAGACATCCTTTATATGAAGCCCTTTTATAGCCCGTGTTTGTGTCATAATCCCATCCTTTTTCTTTCATTTTCATGCTTTTAAACTTCAGAATCCCCACAGGTACTCAAAATTGACTATCTCATTTCAGAAGGATAATAATCGTAATTTCTCATGAACATTTATATAATCATGATAGTCTTCTTCTTTTTGAGTATTTTATGCTTAAAAATACTAGATTCGGGCTTATAGTTCAAATACACTCTTTTTTAGGCATCTTCAGAGTGTAAGGTACAATTTTAGAGCTGGATAATATAATACATGTTATGGGGACAATGTTATAATATTAGAATGAATATTTTGGAGTCGAAATTTTCTGAAGGAAGTTGCAGTAAAATAAAAAGGAAGGTTTGCCAGATTCCAGTCAGATTAAAAATGTTTTACTGTTCCTTAGAATTCCGGAGGTCTGTTGAGGCAATGCTAATGGAAGTATTTTCGCGTATGAACTGAAGCAGATACTTAAACGCAGGGTCAAAGTAATCTGAAAATCTCAATCGATTTGGATGAGTGTGCGATTATTCTAAAGTATTCCAAAGTGTTTGTTTGTGGGGATTTAAAGATTAGCCGACTATCGACAAGGAGTAATCCAAACCAAAAGTGTTTAAAATTCTAAATCCATTTGCACAGAGAAAGAAAAGTGGAAGGAAAATAGTGAGGTTACCGCATTTCAAACAGACAATGGACTATTGTAGACGCTTCAAAGCGGCTTGTTTAACAGATTATGTAATGTAAGCATACAACAAATAATGTATTGTGGTGTAGCTGAGCAAATCTCAACCAACTGAATCTTATCTATCCCATATTATTCTCAAAAAGGAGAAGCGTGTGGTTCCACAGATAATTACTCCACCTGAATTCCATATAATATGTAACTCTGATCTTCATCTACTCTCTTAACCTTTATGGATATCTTTACACCATTAAATTCTATATAGAAAGATAAACTCTACGAGTGGACTAAGATCAAGTAAACGAAAGTAATGTTCCTGATACTTTAAAAGTAAAGGACAATTGGGAAAACCTGTTTAGCTTGTACCTTGTAATTCTGCAGCATGTGTCACTTATTTACCAGAGAGCCCTTCGTAAACAATTTTAAATCGTTAGTACATTCACAAAGGGTCATCAAAGCCTTCTTCAAGATATTATTAGTTGGCAGAGAGGTGACCTGTTTTTCCCCCGTGAAATGGAAAGATGAAGGAGATGGCTAACTTGCCATTTCACATTGATGTGGATTTGGAAAGGAGAAGGTTTGGAGTATTGGGGAAGGAATGGCGTTTTAGTAAAAGTCTATAAAAGTCAAGGAATGGAAAAAGAGGATCTTGGATGTACGGACAAAGATGAAATGGGTAGGCGGAGGAAATTAGATAAGTTTCATTCAATTCAATGCACACAGGGTATAATGGTATGGGGGATATAATCTGATGTGCCCTCAGTGCATGAGTGTTGCCTCTGTGTGTGTGACTCAATGAATAATGCAAAACCTCCGGATGTGACTTTTCATTTGGTGTGAAATGGACGCAAGAGAGTGAGAGAAACAGGAAAATGAGATTTCGTGAACCGAATTTCATGAGATTGGATGAAGAAGTAGGGAGATGTGTCTTGAACTTTTGCCCGTTTCCCTCAAATCCCCGTGTATTTGTCTGTAGATGTTAGGAGAAGACACTCAAGACACTGAGGATGAGGTGAAGAAGATTGGATAGTGATCTACAGGGGATTTTATCTCAAACTTGGAACGACACAGCTCACAGATTGACTCCGAAAAGCTAGACGCCCAATGCAAATAGTACGTCCGTCGGCACCAGACGTGGTGGTGGTTCATATATATTGGGACATTCTATTCCCGAGTGCCTACTATCTACACGTATTTGAAGACGGTATTCTCCTCCCGACTTATCTTTTTGTTGTACATTGGACGCCTGTTGTTGCCTTCACAATGATCCCTCTCTGATTCCGGATCCTAATACTATCTCCTACATATGTAGTGGGACTATGGGACTATGATTCCGATCTCTGATAGCCTTATTATCGCCTAGTCACTGCCAGATTCGTTCAAACCCCATCACTCTCTCTTTCTCTCTTGTTTCTCGTCGCTACTAGTCGGACATTCAGACATCTCAATCCCAGCTTCATATTTTCCTATACTGTGCTTTTGGTATTATAGAAGTAATAGGTTATTTTCTGCACGACTGAGCTTTCCAACGGGGTAATACTCCACAACTGTTGGAATGATATGCTCTTCTGGGACACATTTTGCATTTTAGCCGATCTCAGCCATGACTCTTCTCTCTGCCCTGACACATGTAGAAATGTTGTAGAAGTTAATAGGAAAATCATATTCTTGTCATCCCATTTCTCAAGCAATCTCATTGCCCTTTCCAGACTTTCACTTTCCTTGCCCCACCCCGGTGTATAGACTGTGGGGAAAGAAATACAGGGACCGACCGCCCAGTCTCAGGTTTGCCAGCAATCTACAAACGCGACCTGTTTTAAGCTCAGCAACCCTGTATTTCAAATGATCATATGAAGGATAATAATTTTGAGTTGGTTTCCTTTGAAATGATTAGAATGAGGGCTGAGGTGAAGATATTTAATGGCATATGAGGGTAAGGACTAGTGCTAGTCGATCGAAGAGCTTTGAGGTAGTCAAAGAGAAGAATCAAATTAGTCGGAACACATTAGTTGATCGGAGGAAGTTTAATTATGGGAGAGTAGCGCTTAAGAGAGCCAAGTGTGTGTGGCATTGCGGGGATACCGGATACCGGTAAGCTGAGAGCTAATCAAAGGAAATCGGATGGATGGAATGAAAGAGTGATTCACTTGCTAGCTTTTATGAGGATGAATGAGAGCTCACCGGTCTGTATAGAACAGAACAGAGAGGCTAGATTATTTTCAAGTATAAAAAGGTAAAATGGGTCCTGCAAATCTCAAATATACTGCGGCAGGCAGAGCGAGAGAGAGAGATAGAGATTTGGAGGATGATGATGAAGCCTGGTTGAATTGACTGAAGGAGATTGGTGTTGGAAAATGAGATGATACTGGCAGAGTGTCAGTTGAATAGGATGAAGAATCGGATCGGTCCTATAAGCTTTAGGTCTATGGAACCAGGAGAGAGAACACAAGGATCCCGAGGGATTCTTGATAATTCGGTGTTTGAAAAAGGAGGAACAAGTGAGGCGTAAAATGTATAATTAGGACCGAATGAGAGTTGCCACATTGGTTTTACCGACCAAGGGAGATCTCTCGTCTGTCTCACTGTGATTTGTTGAGATAGTCTACCTTCCGTATACAAGTTTATTATACCCTATCATACTTACGAGCCTACAACATGTATAAATCGAGGTAGGAATTCGAATGGGTTCTGAACAATGAGACAGCGGGGATGGTTACAATGTTCTCATTTTAGCGAAAAAATGTTTTTTCGCACCGCTAATCCTATCAGAGACCCCCTACTGCTCTTGTTTAGCTTCATCTTTATGCATTTCTGGGAGATTTACGAAGATTACCCGTTTCAAGCACTGCATCAGTGCCTCCGACTTAGGAGGACGCAGGGTATATTTTGAAAGCCTTAAGCTTTATCAGATTATCACTAACAGGGCTAGGCTAGCTGAGGGTAACTCCTCCGTTACTGAACTCAGAGTAAAGATTTTTTTTTTTAAATTCATCCTATTCGGAATTTCTGATCCCTCACAGATTCTGTCGGTACAGATCTCCTCGTGCTATCTTTGTAGAGTTGAATAGATACTCTAATATCTTGTAACCTGCCTTACCGATACTTGCAATGAATCGGAAAAGCACTCATACAAAGGCATACAAGAATAATGACTAAAGTATTGTAAATCGAAATAACTGTTGATGTAAGAAGATACTGTATTTATTGCATTAGCTACCTCGATTTCGAGAATCAATCCCCTTGAAAAGAAATCCATATGCCTCTATTGTCCGCAATTTTAACGTGCCATGAAACTTTCCTCTAAAGATGCATGTGGGATTGTGAGCTGGATTGGATTGGATGAGCTCTGATTTGTATTTTAATACATGTACTACTTTGTCTTCGTAGGATTAATATTTCAATATTAACAAAAGGTAATTGCTGGAGGAGCTGTATGATATGTACATTATTTACCTTTTGCATCCTTGCTTTCATCAATAACACCATGAATAATTTTGTATCATAAGAAAATGTTAGTTAATATGACACAAATTGTAGTATTGATGACGTTAGCTTTAAGATATGGAGGAAATAGATATTAATGTTAGATAGTTGTTGGTTGAATGGAGTAGCTGGAAGTGGAATCTGCTGAAAGGGTAATAAATGTGTGATGATTGCATAGGTGGTCAACTGTGACACATTGGGCAATGAGTTGTGTCAAGAATAATTTCGAAGGGAGTGGTGGTTTTATGTTTAAAAGTTAATGGACCGAGGGATCAAGTGAAAACGGCTCAGGATGAGGACATGAGGAGAGGATACAGTTTTAGGAAGGAACAGAAGGAGGACACAAACTATTGAGGGACTCCTTAAAAACCTCAGGGAATTCTATAAAATAAACCCGGGACTTTTTTCGGACAATTTTCGCTCATTGCAATTCCCGTTGGTTTTTACTCTGTCTCCTTTGCAGTCAGTCACTCACACTTTCCGTGGCCCATAAACCCATCAACCATTTCTCCGCACTAAAATATTATAAGTACATCTACGACATCCTGGGATATACATAGGACTGACTGCCTGTTCCGTCCATCTAGTAGTGTATCATCATCTGGTGAAAGAAGCCAACTGCTCACCTTTTATCTCTATCCCTTTTATATGGATATTTCTCTCTCGGCTCTTCCATTTCCGAAGCAAAAGCCAATTTCCATCTCTTCTCGCCTTTAATCTTTACTGAAACACTCCAAAAAGTACAAAGGACCATCATCCTTATTGCATGCACTTATGGACCGTCCTTCTTTCTTTCAAAATCCTTCCACCACACCACCACCACCATTACTTATGTATGTACCAACATAAGGAATTGTTTCATGAAAGACCCTACCCACCCATTTTCACACCTCAAAAACATGGAGAAAACATGGACTCGAATTCCATTTCTATTCACCTTTTTCAACTTCTTTTCCTTCCACTTTTTTATCCCAGGACTTTTATATTATCTTCGGATCCTTCGTAAAACGAAACGGTTCTGTGCCTCATATTTATTTACAGGCCACATTTTTAATCTCAAGAATCTACAATCTCAAATCTCAAACCTCCAGAATGACATGAAATAAAACGGAAGCGTGTAATAAGCAGGTATACAGTAACCACACAGGCCTGAATAGAAATACAAGACATATTGAATATTATTTTAATGTCCTGAGGTTCTTTACAAAGACAAACTATAATATCACTACAATGATAATATGCAATTTGGGTGGGGGAGATGTGATTCATTTATAAAACCACAAAGTTCCCTTTCTCTCATTGAACATTCCTTAGAGATATGAAATATGGAGAACCCAATGGCTTTTTACAAAACTTATACTACTTAATACTTAAGAGCGGATAATCAAAACCCACACGAACAGTCCTGATTCTAAAAGAAGTAGCTATGTACATAAATTCATCCATGATAATTCATAATATACTTCTACTTTGTATGTATTACCGGAGACAGGGTGGAGAGTGAGGGTAATTCTGCTGTGATAGACCATGTTTTGAATTGAATGATTATAAAAGCCTTCCCTATAATTGGGAAAGGCAAACAAAAGGAATAAAATTCATAAGGGACAAATCGGGACTATTAGTCAGTGGTGGTTGATGGTTGATACAGAGACCTTCCTCTCTCATTCATCCATTCAACCGTTATAACCTTATAGACACAATGATGAGGATGATCATAATACTAACTGCACGTACCTTAGATAGCTACAATGTGTACCACCACCAGGATATTACCATCACGAGTTTACAAACCATGTATGATAGGATCGGAACCATGAAGCCTCAGAGATCAGAATTTCCCGAACAGATCAGAATTGAACTGGAGAGGCTGACTAACTGAATGCATTATCTCTCCTCTCTCTCTCTCTCCTGTTGTGTGCTATGTGATCATTTTTCTGCTTCTCCGGAGGCGATTAATGAGCCGGTTGTTGCATTTTCACCCTCCATCCCTTATCTCCCTCTCACTCCATCTCTATTAGATTCGATACCTCTTAATTAATAGAGCTTTTATGTTCTGATGAGTTCATCCACTTTCACTCATCTACAATCCAGCTCCTTGTCTCTCTAGCTCTACCCTTCTTCCCTGTCCTCCTATCAACCATTCAGCTATAGGTAGGTCTCAACAATGAGACACTACCCCATTTACTACAAAACATGCTATGGCTTTATAGCTTTATTCCGTATCCTTAGCATGATGGAAAAAATCCTCTTCTGATCATGTAGTTGTAATAGTGGCATGAAGCATTATTTTATTATCTCTCCTTTCCTTTTGTTATCATTTCGTTAGTTTGTATGCATTCATGATGCTCACCTTGTTATTAGATAAGTGACGGCTCTCAGTGCACCACTGTGTGTGGCTATAAATAATAATTACAGCGATATGTCTCTAATTATAGGCAGAAGTACTTGCATATATAGTACCGCACTATATCGTCGGTGGTGGCAACTGCTAGAAGTCTGAACATGCTTTGACTCTGCCTATATTTATATTGAACCCCTATTACTGCACTTATCGAATACTGCCACTAAATGGCCTAGGGATACTCTTTGAGTTTCAAAAGCCTCTAAGCAAATTAATTTCATAATGATTTACACCCTTTAACCATGCTTGACGTTATAGAACATACAGTATATGAAATCCCCCCCCCCTGTTGTGCCATGAAAGGTCTTAATTAATTAAAGTAGGCTCTGATTAAGAAAGTCCATGGAGATGTTCTGGTACATGAAAGGATATTGTGGCGTACATGGTAAGTTGGATGAACTTGTGGAGAAAAGGGGATGATTTCTTGGGCCATTGTTATGATTGACATATGATTAGTTTCAGACGGATCCATCCTACTTCACTTTCTTTAGTCCTGCCTGACTTTAGTAGTTTGGAGCTTGAGGATAATTTTTGATACTGAGGCTGATGAAAATAAGTTGGGTTGGAATGGACCAGCCGAGGCAGCATTGTTATGTAAGTCATCAATTTAGGACCGTACTGAAGGAGATCCTCATGAACTGAAGCAGCGTATTTTGTCTGTGTGGTATAATGCAAACGACGGACGAGGAGGTTTATTATGTTCTTCTGTTGAAGAAGCAATGATGATCATGACACAATGGTTGTGTGGCTATTGTGCTGTACTCTTGAAACTCTTGATTTCATAGGCTGGGAAAACGCATCTATCCCTATTTGGTGTAGCAGATATAATGTGACTCCTCTCAGCGAGAAAGGCCATTGTGTGTGTTTATCATTTAAGACTAATAGTCCATTCCATGAAGAGCCTCACGAGAGAAAGAGAGAGAGAGAGGAAAGAGTTGAGCCCCAAAGGCGTCTTCAAAACTCATTGAATGAGGAAGAAATTGGCAATATCAAAGGAACTTTTTTTTCATCTACTTTTTAGCTCACTTTCATCTTGGATTAAATCCAAAAGTCAGTCTTTAAGTAAACTTTACCAGCCAACTATTCCTAGCTTCCTTAAGGACGTCTTCTTTTTCCCAACTCCCTCCTCAATCATAAAAAATCTTTCCTTACAATTGACACGAAAGTCTAAAATCTAACGCTTTCCGTCCCTCTCAATCCTTAGAAATCCAGAAACCCTTAACTCCGACCTCGATCACATCAAACAACACAGATTTTTATATATATCGCTCAGACGCAAAAAGGGAAATCTTCAAGTTAGTCCATGGAGAATTGATTTTAAATTGCAAAATCGATTCAAAACCCAGGCTTACAAAAGTCTTAAAGGCACTGGCACGCCTCTAAGCACCACCAATACAGACTGACACGATGGATACAGAGTAGCACAATTCCACATTCTCATATTACACACTTTCCATCCCCAATCTATTTACATTTACTAAGGAAACCTAGCAATCCCTACTTATTTTTATCAATTGGTACTACATAATGCAAGTACACATTTATTCTTGCGTTCCCTATTTTCTAGATATTTAGACAGGAAATAAAAAGGGGATGAAAGACGAGAAATTAATATCCTCCAAATTAAAACCAAACTCCTGGCATATGAATGTGTATGGGTGGTAATAAGGTTTAGTCAATTCCAAAAGAGTCAATTTCCACGTGTCCCCATGTAGACTAGTTAGTTGCTTTAGGATGTTCAATTTGACATCATGATATGATTGGGGAATCAAAATGGATATTTTCAATTAAGTCCTGAAGGGAGACCACACAAACGACAGGAAGATTATATACGTTCTGGTCCATCATAATCTGTCCTCTTTCATCATCCGTCGACTGACAGTCATCATGTCATTTATAATGTCCTCTATATAAAATATATACCATTACCGGAGACGCGAGCTTATAAGTAGTCCGTGGTGGCTAGCTTAAGGGGTATTGAATTGGCTTTCGGAGGATGATGAGGAGCCATATAATATTATAGAATATGCATTTAGCTGATAGGAGCTTAATAGTGGATAATAAAGCATCCTTTTTCGGAATAGGATTGGACTAGATGGAAGCTGTACAAGGAGGAGCATGGGAACAAATCTGCGTGATCAAAGAGGGCCCAGAGAAGAAAAAAAATCTTTTTCAATTCTGCAACTGCCAAAAGCTATCCGGCAATGAAAGGGAACACAAAAGTCAGCACTTTCACCCAAATTAGACTTCGATTGAAGTTCCTTTCTGCTTCATATATCTTTTGCGCGTTTTTCACGTTTTCCTCGATTACTTTCTTCCCTTTTCAGACGTCTCTACTCAGACACTCAATTCCAACCTTCTAAGCTAGGTCTAGGTGCTTACCCATCCTCCCCAGTTCAGATCACAATCGTCACCGTTACCTAACAAAATAGACTGGCAAAGTAGTAACTTTAGTAGAGGCTCGTTCATAAATCCATTCTACTTTAACATCCCCCCATGCGTCGGTACCGCTAAAATCATCCTGTCATGGGGGTAGCTATTAGACCTCAACTTTCCCCATTCTCAACCTCCGTGCCTTATGAACCGTCCTAGAGTACGTACTAGACGAGTAGGTAGACGGGTGTACCTTATGCTCTTTCATAATATGGTACTTACATAATACACATATCCAAACACTTACAATTTAGAATGTCCATATAGGATGAGGATGATGAAGAGAATAAATCTTTTCATCATTGATTTTGATCGACAAATCTCTCTTCCTCATCTCTATTCATTCTCCATTAATTTCCTATTCTTCCTTCCTACTACAACAACCAGGCTGAGATTACTTATGCTTTAGTCTAATCTGTTGTATCTGCAAGTCGTAAGTACGGAAGGAAGAATGAGAGGGAATGATTCCAGATTCTCATCTCTTTCAGCCATCTCTTCTATTTGGGAAGTTGGTTTTTACACGAGTCTCTCTATTTCTATCTCTCCTCTCCAGCCCAATTTATTCCAGTTCCAAGAGTCCATTTAGCACCTTGGCATCTCTTTTATCATTCCACAACTGCTTTCACTTCTACTTCTACTTATTGAACAAAAACTATCCCATTGACTTAACAATCACCCTTCAGAATCTAGAACCATCACCCAGCCTCTCTCTCTCTCTCTTTATTTTGTTCCTCTCTCTCTCCTGTAACATAAGAACGGATCAACAATAATCAAAATAATTGCGTATCTCTTTTGACATCTCTCCAATATCCAGCATCTGCACCAGCCCTTTAATCACGCACAACTTGTAAATAAAAATGATTACTTGGCCACCCCCCGACAAACGATGGGATTGCTTATTCTACTACTCCCGTCTATTTATTTGGGGGAGAATATTGTGACACTTTCTGCTGATTAAGTCGTGGCTGGTTGTTATCAAGGTTGTTAAGCATCCATTAGGTTTTATGGGTGCTTTCTTTGTGGGATTAAATTTACTGTTGACTCTCTGTGTTGTACGGGGATAATTATATGGTTGGTTATAGGGCTACAGTAGAGAAATAGTTTTTAAAAACTAATTTAGTTACCCGAACAACTTTATAAATAGGTTTCTATGTTGAAATTAACTAAGAAAAGTAAAGTTAAGGTACCTCGAACACTATCTAAGAACTATTCCTGTTTTTGATTGTGCGTCTTGTGTTCAAGGTTCCCCGTCCTATATTTGAAAATCGTTTTAATCAGTAAAACTCGTTTTGTTGACGATCAAGGAGCAAACATTTTCCTGACAACATGAAGAACTGAAAACAATTATTTAAAACTCATTATCTTCAAAGCCTTCAATTTCTTCGCCCTTTATCTTGAATATTTTGATTCTATTTTTTTAATCCTTTACATTTCATTTTTTTTATAATTCATTACCGTTTTTATCCTATTTGTAAGGCTTCATTGTAAAATAATTGTGGTGCGTCTTAACAAAATAGAGTTTTATCGAATATGGTAGAAGTTAGGCGTCTTAATGACCAGGAAGTGGCATCTGATAGTTTAGATCTTACAGTACTGTTAACAAAACAGATAGGCATTTTACATTGCAATTGCATTCAATAGTGCTCCTAAAGTAAGAACATCAAAATGTACAATTAAATTGCTTTTCAATTTACAAAACCTAAATCATCTGGAATACAATATACTGAATCCTCGTTAAGCCAGCTGGAAGGCCTATTCTGAATTCAGGCTGAATGAATAACTAAATGGAATCGGGTACAAGGAAAGCAAGGAAGGTAATAGAAACCTGAATCGAGTCTCAAAAACGAATTGGATACCAGGACAAGGAAGGTAGGATGTATAAATCCGGAAAATGTATGATGGGACTAGAAGTAGATGAATTTATGTGAAAGTTATAAGACAAACAAAATTGAAACTGATTGGAAATAATGTGTGGTGTGGCTGAGGAGAGAGGGCTCAGGATTTATGTGTTATGTAGATAGGTGGGATTTGCGTGACGTGATGACAGGTATGAAACCACGCAGAGCCATCAGAAACAAAGGGTTGGTGTATCACTTACATACCCTGTAGGGTTAAGGCTCTGCTTCACTAACCCTTTCGAATTGAATAAATCCACCAGCCGACTAGTCCATACTTGAATCCCTTAAACTCCTGACGTACTCTTACCTTTCTTTGTCTCTGCGTTCTATTCCATCAACAACTATACAGAAGCTACCATATGGAAAATAATGAAAATGCTTGTCGTTACATTACAACTCCTCTGGAGCCAAATAGGCACAACACATTCCTAGTTACTCCTTTACATTGTGAAAGATGATACTCCAATTTCGTTAAAAGCGCATTAAAGGGTTAGGCGGATGATACTCTCATGATGCAGTTCAACAACAGATAACAACGGATTTGGAAAGTGTGATGATCTAACCTATAGGAAGCTAATCCATACCCATCACAAAGATAAAATGCAGGGCTGAGGCTAGTCAGAGGCTACCTAGAGTCCAGTCACCCATGTGTAATATTGAAGGATGAAAAAACACAGGGAACAATTCAAAAGGTTCGATTTCGAAGGTACAACTAATCTTAAGTGTCTACCGAAACCATTATCAATAGATTAAAATTTATAGAAGGCCCTTGCTTATGTAGACATGTCAAACTTGATGTTCTGACCATTGACTGCGATAAAACAAACCATAAGTTCTTGTAAACACAAGCACACAATAAGGTGAGTGAGGTAGGATCTGTCTTTCTTATTCTTACTTTGTCGGATGATTAATTCACGGTTGAGGAACTTGGGAATCCGTCAAATTTGGCACAGAAAAACAATGCCAAGGAAAACATTCTTTCGGCTTCATTTTAGAGTTTGAGTAACATGACGGCGACACCCACAAAGCTCCCACTAAAGGAAGATAAGAACTAGACCTAAATCACAAAAGAGTCCTTACGACACTTTTCTGTTATTTTAGTAGTGTCGACATAATCAGGCTACTGTTCAATTTTATACCTCTTTGATTTTCATAAAAAAAATTAATTGTCTGTTCTGCACAAAGTATAGAACATTAGGGACTTTAAGTTAATCAATTCACTGTTATCCATTTATTATTATTACTATTGAATTTTAGTTCAAGCCATTTCTTTGATGTCTATCCGGATCACATCGGTTGCCTATGAATTCTTTACAAATTCCAACTATGGCTACTGTCGTACTTTTTAAATAGAACTGAACTATTCACAAATAAAATTTCCCAAAATGTTCATAGTTCAGGAACAACCAAAAAATCTGTAAAAGTACAAACCGGAATCAGCTAATTAGTATACACGATATAAAAATAAAGACCACGACTAAAAGTCAATTTGAGATTAACCTTAGTTCATTAATCATAATAATAAACGAACGAAGTAAACTAGGTAACTTTGTTTTTAACTACAATAAATCTCATAATAAATCACGTCCTCTGAATGTACGGTATTGCTGATTTTTCTAGACCTCTATTTAAGTAAACCGAATTGTTTAGATTTGTGCAGGCAGAAGGTTTTAGATTGAAAGGATGAAGCATTAAAATCTGAAAAAGAGGAAAATAAATATAGAAGATGATGCTACATACACAACCACAATAATAGTTTATCATCCATCTCCTTTCCTAATCTTAAGTTGTGTTTACCTCAAATCTTCTAATGGCATTACTGGAGAGTGTATAGCTTATCTTAAGTGAGCTTATACATATTATATCCGCTTATTCATCTATATGTATGTGTGCATAATATTTTGTGGGTATTTTATATTTTTTCATAAAGAGATAAATATCTTAAAAGCTTCACCAAGTGTTCTACTCAAAACTGAAGACATCACAGGAAAGAAACAATGTTGAATGTCCGTTCACAAAAAACACATGTTTGCACTTTCCATTTTACTTTAATGCCCATCTTTGTTCCTCATTCACACCTTGCCATAGTTGATAGTTCCGCTTGCATCGGATCGCATCGTCATAAGTTGTGAGTTGTGGTTGAAGAATGGATCATAGGATATCAAATTATCTTTCTTTGTCGTCAGCAACATAAAAGTACAAATTACTATGGGTTTATGGGCTGGGAAGTAAGTGTGTTTCATTTAGCCATTTATAACCACTATTCCAGGTATTTATAGGCACACACAGGTATGTACATACGTCCAACACTACACATTTATATGATGATTTTGGACTATGGACTGGAATACGAGACACGGGATAGGGAATAGTTGGTTTGTACTTAAGCTCATGGTTTTGGGAGTTGGAATGGGACTGCTGGTTTAGTAAAAGCATTTTAGTTTTTTTTTCTTCAGAATGTCTCAAATTTAGATGTGTGATTGCTAGTGGTTTGAGGAGGATGGGACCAATTCATTGTACACATTGTTGCACCTTGGAAGGTGTCGAGTAGGTCAAGACAGAAGGTCCATTGAAGAACTTTAAAGAAAAGGAAACACTAATGTGTTTGGTATACACAAATTAAAAAAGGTAGGCGAGTACGAGGAGAGAGGAGGGTCGTGTTCCATCCAATATTTTAAATGACAGACGGGGACAAGAGGGCAATGGGATTGTGAGACTTCTTTACACTCGTTTTGTACACAGCTTGTTTATTACAACAAGGCCTAACAAGGAAATTGCTGGTTATGCTTATGCTGAGAGGATTAAAGAACACATTTTTATATCTATAAATAATTGTGGTGTGGGTAATAAAGTAAGGATGTATTTCTGAAGGAGATTGTCCAGAAAAGCGGGGAACAAATGCCAGCTTGTTGGTTTCCTACTATTGATACAATTTCTAGATCGCACACGCGGGCCTGTGCTATTGAATACTGAACCTCAGAATTAAATTGGTAGGGATAAGAACATGCGGGTACTTTAGTTTCCTTTTTTAACCATGGGAAAAATTCGTATCAGGTTACTGTGGCTCAAATGCTCTAGAGTCTCAAGCTTTGGAGACTGGACGACCCTTCCTTTGCCCCATCCATCCGATTCAAAATCAACACGAAGCTCCTGAATGAAATCCGAGACTTTACAGTTCGGATTTGACTCAATCGGCTACCCAACTTAATTTCAATAGCACCAGAAAGGAATAACAACTGCTGCTTGAGTATTCAAAAGCGTATATATATTTATATGAAGTACCCACCCATAATTAATACAATATGCTATGTTGGCCTGTAACTTTTTCCATGTTCTTGAAACGTGTGCATATACATGCATCCCATATTTGCTGATTAAGACGATGATGTTGATGATGATGATATTGATGATGTGATGATAATGATACTAAACTATATAGTTTCAATTCTAAAGCTTCCGAAGCAACATGTTTGGCTTAGAAGCCTCAACCTAATTTCCTCGTAGAGGATAAGAAATGAGAATCTGATTTGTGTACGAAAGATCAAACAGTGGAATCAAAACCTCGTTGTTACCCTCGTAGCTTGGTTTACCCCAAGAACAAACCGAATTCTTAATCAATCCTCTGCTATTTCCTTCCCAATATCGTAAAGGAAACTAATCCAGGATAATAGACCTTTCCTTATTATAAGCGATGGGGCAGGATCATGATATCATCACTATCATATTATATTCGACAATATTTCGTCAGCCCCTAACCCGGAACGCTGCAAAATCAGCCGCGATATTAATTTCATCCCTAAAATACCTACATAATCATGTATCAAATCTCACGTTAATCACCAACCATATCTCTTTCACAAAATCAACAACTCCAACTCATTTTCCTTTTAGCTTATACGAAGTCTAATTTATTCAAAGACCTATATTTACTAATATGTACATCATAATAAACTTACTACGGTTATAAACATAAAGTCTTCAATAATAATGTAAATTGTGCATTAATATAATCGTATTCAAATACAAATTCTGATCATTATGATCCCTAATTAACAAAAATGGTTTAAATGTACAAAAAATACCTCTGCAGAAAGAAACCGAGTAAGTGGATCATTGTTGGAATTGATACACGAGCATTATACTTGTGAAGAGAAATTACATTACTTAGCCAAAGAAAACCTACAACTTCAACATTTGATAAGGGAGGGTGAGTCTCATATCCTAATCTTGAAGATTCTACAGCCAACTTTTAATGAAGAAGATCCTAGTGAATGAAAGGAATGAAAGTAAGGAAAGATTTGCGGAAAGCCGGAGAGACAAATGGAAGGAAATTGATCGAGTGGCATGTTGAATAGCCTAACTTACATGCTTCAATAGAGCCAGTTAACCATGTATACACGTAGGCAGATGAAAGGAATGGCAACTCATATCATTAGCAGAATTGAGGTACTCAAACTAAATAGATGAGAGAACTAATTGATGGTCGGTCGGATGCAATAAACTCGCTTCCATTCCTTCCAACTAACCGATAATACTGGGAAGACGGGCATACATTCATTCCGCGTAGATGATGTCCGTCCACGCTTCCTACAGATCTGTACATTGGATACCCATAACGGTAAATGGGCCTAAGGAGGATGAGATGCGGGTGGGCAGGGAATACCCGATAGTCTATATTGAAGAGTTCAACTTGGAACAACCTGAAGAATCATTTGACTAAACTGGACCCAGGATATTCGAAGCATGATAATCTTCATTCCAGACTATGGTAGAGAATAATGATATTATTACGTAGTTGATAGCCCCGGATCGGATGTGTTGACTGGTGGTTCTAGGGACACACCGAGGATTGGTTCAGTTAGGAGGACGCATGTTTTGGAGAAGGCGTGGAGATGAAAGCGAAACGGTAAAAACTCTATTACATCCCGATAAACCAATCGGGGAAACGAATAGGAAGTCGGATGGGGGGGTTGCGCATTCGGAAAATTGTACAAAAATTTAACGCAAATCGCTTACAGTGTTAAGTACCCATGGAAAAAGCGGATTTTGTCTCAAGTCTGAAAAACTTGTACACTCATACCATTCAACATACCTTTCCACAGCTTCAGAGCCTTCAGAGGTGTCCTACCTATCCATCCAAGATCTACAAAAACCGTCGGCCAATTTCTTCCCGCAACTCATCCACTCAAGTCCTCTCAAGAAACGCTCTTCACTCCAACGCCTGAACAATACAACTCAAAAAACCACTCCACATTTTTCATACCCGTCTCACCTTTCATGGTACTAGAAGGTAATACCATACTACACCCTTCAGCTCTTCAGTACTAAACAAAGTCACCCTGATCAAAAAACCTACTACAACAAGCAATACCACGGGAGAAAGTCCATGCATTTCATTTATCTAAAACCGCAAGTTTTACAATTGTGATGTTAAGCGTGTTTTGATTGTGTATGTAATCAAATCAGAATTACAAGAGCCACGAGAAAGTTGGAGTAATTAGTTCAATTCAAAGAATATTCCAGTGGACGTAGTTTCGGTACATGAGGTCTAAATATAAACACGAAATTAAAATAAATTTATTACAAATACCTCAGCTATGAAACGTCACTCTACATTTTAAAGCTTCAAGTTAGTCGAAGCGGTTGTGAACTTTGCAAGCACGAACTTGAGGAAGGAAAGTTTCCCTCAAATGTTTATGATCTTATTATTCACCCATGTATTCTAAATTTGTGTTGAACAAAGCCCTAATCCTATTCACAAGCTTGAGTCGCTTCTTCCCAGCTCCTCTCACACTTACAACACACAAAAGACAAGGCTGTCTTCTCTCCGATTAAAAGGGACTACAAATCATAAAGGGCTTGTAGCAAGCGATTTTGACAAGACAACACACAACCTACAACTTTTCCTGGTGGTGAAAGCATCAAGAGTGTTTGACGGGGCTGATGATATCAAATCTCCTTCTTCTAAAAGATCATCCCTTCTTTGTAAAACATAAACCAGGATTTTGAGGTTTTAAAGAGCAGAGGAATTTAACATCATTACAAATCATCTATACAAGATGCCTCGGGATTCGGATTCTAGTGGAACCTGCAGCCCGGTTCATGTTACAAGAAGCCCCAGCCCAAAGTCCCACAGCCAGAAAGTCTCACCTTTCTCAATTGCCAGCATCTTGGCATCATCCTCCAACCATTCTCCTACCAAATCTAGCAAGGACGATGGGCCCGAGAACTTAATTCATCATGACGCAAGTTTATTAGCAAGGTGATCAACTCCCCTCTTACTTTCCTTTCTTACTGTATTCTTTTGTAATCTTCTCATTTAAGCAGCACACGAAACTAATTAGCTCATTTACTATAGTGGACCGAAGAGCGGTAGACTTGTATGAAGAATGAGGTATAGGAAGTGCATGTAATTAGCACAGGGGTGTAAGCTACGGCTTAAAGTCTTTTTAAGAAGGCAGTTCTTGATTCCCTTCTACCTTTACTCAAATAGGAATACAAAGTTACAGCTGGTTGAGTTGATTAGAGTGCTGTCAAGGAGTATGGATACGTAATCTTGTGCTGGATGAGTGGGTTTTATTTAGCCAAAGTCACGGATGATGGAGGTTGACAGGCTTTTGGTTTTCCATTTAAGACAAAGCAATCGACAAAAGTGATTGAATAATTAGAAAGAAGCCAAAAATATGCAACACACTTCCCTTTTCCTTAATATAAATGTATCCTCCGTTTTTTTCATTCATCCTCTCCTACAATTCATTATTCCTGGGGAAAGCATGTGATGATTCAGTGAGACAATATTGAGTATGTGGTAAGCTGACAATGAGCTGAAAGGACGAAGGTACTTATCTTTGTAGTTGGTGGTAGTTAAGCAAGTATAAATATATGTGCCTTACTCACATTGATAGATTGCTATTCTGGGATGAGCATTTTAGCAGGGTGAATGGGCTTAAGCTCAAGGAAGCCTTTCGTTTAAAGTGGAATATCAAAATATCTCTTTCCAATATTAGGTAAGGCTTCCTTAATGCGCTCTGTTCTCGTCTCCCTACTTTCCATAGCTCGCACCTTATACATGTAGCCGCTTTAGGAGAATAATATGGATCTACTTACCCAGGATGTCACATAATATTCTATTTGTATAGGAATGTGGATGGATAATAATGTATCCTAAGCCACCAACACACCCTGCCATACTAAATTACAACTTGGCTATAGTAAATCAAACTTTTATTACTTTAATTCCAGGAAGCCAACTTTGGTAGAGTATAAGCGAGACAGGATGATTTTCTATTTGATGTAACGATGATTATTGATTACACAAGTGTAACTGCGAAATATGGAAATGTTTTTAATGTCTGCCATCAGCTTTTCTGGCTGTCAACTAGCAAAAATCCTTTACGTGTCCCAAATTAAATCTATTTTTTGTATGGGTTTCTTCTACCAATATGCAGATAAAGTATTGAGGTACATATTATTATCGTGTAATAACAACTAATGCCTTCCTGATTGGCTACTGCTCCCATTACACTATGCAAATTGGATAGGTATAATGAGAATTGGTTTCGTCACCCCCCCATACTGAATCATCTTTTTTATTCCGCGTTCCTTTCCTACTTACCTTCTTCTTGGTCTTCCTTGTCAAGAGTTAAGAGTACGCATTTCTACAACTTTTAAATAGTAGACATTGTTTATAATGATGGGCGGATATTTAATTGAAAGACATCGATACATGTTGAGGGCATTCGGTTACTGTAGGACAGGAGTATCTGGAGTTTACATGAATTAGCAATACAAGCGCTAGTTTAAAGCTTGCTATAGTTTCCAAATATGTTTTTGAGGAAAAGCTGCCTGCTTTAGGGATAAGCTCATTTTACTGAATTCTTAGAATGATCAACCTTTAGGATTTTCTCCTTGATGAATCCGATATATTTTCTGCCGTAAACAAGCCGAGTCTCGTTGTTAATGTTTCACTGCTATACCGACAAGCTGTTTCAAATAACATTGTTAGAAATAGATGGGATATTTAAAATACATTATTACTGTTACACTACATTACAACTACTGAAGGATGATTGTAAAATGGCTCATTTAAATACATTTTATTTCACGTTTTAAATAAGAAATAAAATGCATTTAAAAAAAACGAGTAATTCTAACCGATGCGGGTATTTATAGGTTTTAGAGCTGGAAATACCAAATACCTTTTGTCAGAGATCCTTTCCAGTTGAGCTAGAGGGTACGTGGTTGGTTAGAACATTTTATGCTAAATTGTATGGATTGTATGGGTTTCAGGTTGGGATTGGTGTCCCCATTGGCATTTTCACCACAGCACTCTGCCGCTATAATGAGTTTATATGGTGCAACTGATTTTCAACGCTCTGCTGCCTGTTGGTATCCATGGTCTTCCCTAGCCCAGCCCTTCGGTCTAGCCTCTCATCCAAATAATTTATCAAGATCTCCTCCTCCAGCTCATCAAGGCACACATCGATCCTTAGGTTTGCCAACGTTCTTTTCTATTATTCCATTTCTCGCACCCCAAGAATTAGTATTACATTTTGTGTATACATATTATATATTGAAATCCGATCCAGCCATGTTTTTCGTTTAGCACAGTTTTTGAAACGTAAAATCTCGAGCTTGGTTTTCAATGTTTTAGCATTATGATTGCTTTCGAATAAGTATAAGTTATGAGATCATCATTTGTGTACTCCTTGTGTCATCTTTTTCAACAGATAATCAATTGTCAATTTAGTTTAGAAGGGCGACAAAGGATGTTTATTATGCATACGTTTATGCTAATAGAGCAATCGTAGTTTGTGGACAGAAATATTTCTGCAGCAACTCTTTAAAACATTAGTTTCTTTCAAAACCACATTGCACAAACGTTGAAAGATTGTGTTTGTGTTTCTGTTTAGACTAACCTCCATAGATTTTCCTATAACATTTAAAAATTTGTTTTAAAATTAAACAACGATTTCATATTGCTTAAATTGTGAGATCAGTTTTATTTAGTAGGAGCAGTTTGGTGAAAAAAACCTTTTCATTTTTAAAAGTTGGTATAGAAAGGCAGAAAGCTCTCAAGTAGAAAGTCAGCCCAATTAGGTATAAGAAAAGGGGATGGGAAGACCAGTGTGGTTCACGGAGTTCATCCGTGTAATAGCAAGTGGCTTGTATATGTGGATTTATTAGGATGATGTTGGTGTTCACGGACAACTGTATTTGTGATTTAGTGAGAGGAGATCATAAGTCACCGACGGAGACAGCAGGGTCAGACTGTTGTTCTTCAGATAGCAGGCCGAATTCCAGAGGAAGTTCAATTGAGATTCGACTGAGCCAAGGGAATAAGTCAAGAGGGCCATCCGGAGGAGATGGGGACAGTGACGAAGGTAATGACTACGAGTCGGAGGTGCACATAAGTGGTTCGGGTAGCATTGGAACAAGTGCATCACCTTCACAGGGGAATTCTGAAAATAAATCGCTTGTGACGGGAGGCTCTCAATCGAACAATAATCTAAATGGAGGTGGAAGCAAAAGGAAGAAAAAAACACGGACGGTCTTCTCTCGTAGTCAAGTTTTCCAGTTGGAGTCAACATTTGATGTCAAACGGTATTTGTCAAGCACTGAGAGAGCTGGCCTTGCTGCTTCACTTCATTTGACTGAAACTCAGGTAACGATTCGTCTCTACTTCTCTTGTCTAATCATCCGATCTCTTGTTACATTTCCATTCCTTTCCAAATTACCTCTCTGACTTTTCTGCCTCATTGTGCATCTTGTAGAAGGTACCGGTTTTGAGTTACCCATCATCTCATGATTGCAACTTTGATGTTTATCCGACAGGTCAAAATATGGTTTCAAAATCGACGTAATAAATGGAAGCGGCAAGTTGCAGCGGAGATTGAAGCTGTTAACATGACCCATGCTGCACAACGTTTGGTCCGTGTCCCAATTTTATATCACGAAGCCCACCACTCTAACCAGGAATCGGGTAATTCAACCAATTCCAACACAACACATCAAAATCTGGCTGCCTCCTACCCATCGCTTCCGTATTATCAGCAATTCGGTGTCCCTCCGACTTCCGTAAACTCTTCCTCTCCTGTTACACAATCTCGCACTTCACAACAGCTCTCCTCTCTAGTCTAAAAAATATCTAACTGTGGTAACTCTAAGAAATCTTGTATGTATGCATATCTAGTTTTCTCACCCCTTTAGACACACACGATCCGTATATTTTTATTATTGTCGCATGGCACTTTCATTGTGTCCCGGGATGCAACTCATCATCCAAATGACACTTTGTGATGTCAGTCTGTCATCCCGTTTCCCCCTTTCAAGATAAGTCTCCAAACTATTACGACGGTGAAGCTAAATTAGAAAACCTATTTGAAAACCTCCATCAGACCTTAATACATTTTATGCATTCTCCTCCCCATCCGCCTCTAACAACGAAATGTTTGAGTACCCACTCCCCTTAACGTCTTCTAAGTTAATTTGTACTGTGTGCTACTAATTGATGTTTGCATGAAGCACTAGCTGAGTGAAAACTGTTGATTAATCACTCTAATCAGCCTATAATTAATCCTGTTATTCAATGATCGCCTAAAGTTGTCTAGCTCAAGACTGCCTCATGTATCACATAGCACCTTCGTAGTGTGCTTCATTTCATCAGTTCTTTATTACTTTCCATAAACATCATCTCTTATGGATCGTTGTGACCAGGGAACATATTATTCTTTCCAAGTTCTTGTGGAGAACTAACCACACACATTATTTATGCACGGTGAGGAAACTAATTGTTTGAAGTGAGTATTAAGTCTCAAGTGTGTGTTATGTTCTCGGTTTTTCTGTGACAGAAATTTCCTTTGTGACAGGCTAATATTTTTCAGGACGACACTAATGCCGATGAAAGCTTGAGCTTATACCTATCATTTCACCTTATGCACTTGAAATACAAAATCATATGGCGATATAGTACGAGCGAAGAAGAAGCAACCTCAATCTTTACATCTCATCATTCATTTCAAAATGATCAAGCAAGACGTTTTGTTTTGATCCTGTAGCATATCGCTTAAGGCATTTCATTGTATTGTATAGAATGTGTACGAATAGTCAAATAGTGATGGAATATTGAATAAACTGATGTTTTGATAGTAAATTAAATACGGCTTAAACTTCAAGCGGCGTTAAACACGTTTGACCTGTAATATTTATTTGTCTCAATTTGAAGAGTATGAAACTTTAAGCATTTCATAGTTTGGTTAGCTGGTTTTAAAATAGTTTTAAACTCATATGGCTAGATTTACTGGAAAATATTGTGCCAGGTTACATAATGGGGAAAGTGAGATTTTTTAAGGAGAAATAAATTGTTTACACCGTTTCAGGCAGGATAAAAGCCAGCGGCTACAAACATTTTCGTAGCACTAAGCAATTTTGATGTTCAGGTAGAATAGTATAACCCATTTGCTACGTTGTAATTCTCCTTCAATGTAACATTCCAGGCAAGATCGTTTACATTGTTGTTAAGCAATTATTTCTAGAATTGTATTTCATACCAAACCGAAGCCTACACCAAAAGATTCCGACTAAATTGAACAGCTAATACAGTGTGGGTGTTTTTTTAAAGAGAATTCGTAAAATGTTCCTCGCTTTTGTTGCCAATTTTATGAGATGTTTTTGTTAGGATATGCTAACCGGCTGAGCTAAGTTTATCTTCGAGTAGGGATTCAACATTTGTTTGTCCATACAGAGTAATGTGCATCAGCAAAAAGGAAATCCTGGTCTTGAATACGAGTATTATGTTTATCATCCTTTTTTGTTTTGATAACCCTTACGATCAAATTATCCCGATTCATTTTGTTTACATGTGTACCGCTAACAAACGAAAATGGCATTGTCCATCTCGTCTATACTTTTTTGACAATTTCAACTTTAATCATCCCTTGCCTACTACAACTGAACCCAATACTTTTACAGAAACTTAATATTAACTGATCCTTATATTTTTTACCGACTAAAAGGCAATTAACTCTGTCTACAAAATAATAACGTATTTTCTCATTGCTAGGATTAATGTTTTTTTTTTGTATTTCGAGAATCAAGACGAAATTATCAAGCTGGACAAGATATGCTTTGGCCAAGTTCTAATGGATATTTAGTTTTTCTACTTCTTCTTCCCAATTGACCGCAGAATCCGTAGAAATGTCTTATAATCAGATCTGTAGTCATATGAACTAAAGACCCACCTAAATCTATTTTTACACAGTATTAATTTCCGTAAAATATTTGTACACATCCTACAGAGAAACGGTTTTGTATTTGACTCCCTACATGATGCAATATTAGGAGAATGCATTGGAATCTCAATGTGTAATGTGCATGACAAGATGCCCTTTACTTTGCGGAAGGAATAAAAGTTAGGTAATCGATTACTACATAGACGGGGAAATTGACGAGAGGAACGGCTATGAGATCTCAACTGATTCGTACAATTTTGTAAGAATCGGTAATTGAAGAGAGTCAGTTGGCAGTTTGTAGAATCTTTTGAGACCATTGAAAAGAAGATTGGAAGTTTGGAACTGCTGGAGGAAATGTCCGACGCAGCTACAACAACTACTACCACCTACAACTTACTTGGCTGGCAGGGCATATTATCCGTTCTGGCTTGTCGGTTAGTTGGCGAGTGATAATAAAAATAGAAAAGCTGGTCGTCGCATGGCAAAATGCTGTTGCAATAAATCCACCCTCTCTTTCTATCTCTGCCCAGCCAGAAGTTCGTATATACTTTCGTTTCATGGCAGCTGAGCTACCACACCCAAAAATGACTCTATTTTCTTCCCTAATCTTATTGGCTCGGCTGAGAAAACGAGAAGCAATATTTCTCTCCTTTCACCTCACTTTCTCCTCCATCCCTTAGAACATGTACACAGCCACGAACAAGAGCACCATCACAACCTCCTCGTCCTTCTAAGAGTAACACCCCACCACCACCATGTCGATTGGAGTGATATTACGAGTTCTCTTCTAGCAAGGATGTAAAATTGTTATCGTATTCACACTACACGAAAAGCAAAGACTCTGAGTCCACAATGCTCCAACTGCAATTAACCTCCAATTCCTGGAAAGGAAGAAATAGAAAGGGATAAGGCCAAAGAAAGAAATTATCATTATCATTATCATTTTCCTTTTCCCCGTCCTTTGTATGAATTCATACTGCTTACATGCATCGAAATTCTAGCACATAGTAGTTACGAAGCCTAGGGATTTCTAAGTGTACAGCTACACCAGAAGGAAGTAGCGAAAGAAAGCTGTATAGTCAAGGTTTATTTAGGATTGAACTATTGAACTGAAAGTAAATGACGATGGAGTTGGATGGTGAAAGAAGTTCGTGGAAGATGTTTGTTGGATATAGGCATCAGGATAGGTTGTAGGTAGGATGTAGTATGTGTTGTAAAAGTCCCTGATGGAGTTGCTTAAGGACGTAAGAGATTGCATGACTTCAGTCAAAGCTCGTAGCTTGTTCTCTCATTTTCGACGAAATCCTCGTGATAATACAACATGCAATCCGGAATTATCATCACATCACATTTTGTCAAGAAAGAGCTAGGTGATCACATGATTTTTCCCGTAAATGCTTCCACGACGAATCCAATTACGGATCAAATGCTCTTTCTCTATAGAATATTACTCTTTGACTTCGAATCAGACTTTTTCCTTGTTCTCTGTTCTATCCTACTAACTGTGGACGGAAACACTAACCATTATCATCACTAATCATTAATTCTTCTATTATATCAGGCTTTCAACTCCTCTTCTACTCCTCGAACTTTGATACCATAAATAAGTCTATTATCTTTGGTTTTTTCTCTTTTAGTGCCTCTGTTCAAAAACGCCATGTAGCACACAGAGAAATTGTTGGTTTAACCATGAAGATGTTCAAATATGTCATGAGAATAACCTCGCTACCGACAAATGTGAGAAACACAATAAAAAAATTGCGCAATGCATCTTGTATTTCAGTTTTGACTTCTTTAACGTCTATATGTATTATGGATAATGGAGTTCTAACGACGAGAGTCAATGGGAGGATAAATAGTAAAGCGCTGCATAAATGAGAAGGAAGGTAGAGTGGCGAAGGTCCGTGAAAAGTAATAGATTTGAAAGTGTTGATTTGATGAGTCATCAGATAAAGATTTTTTTGTCCGTCCTAAAGAGCTTTCTACCGCAGTGTATTATGGAAATAGCTAATGGCTTTGTTATGACATGTGATAATGGGAGGCTATTGGATCCGACTTTTGTTGAAGATTACTTCACTTCCAGTCTCCCTTCCTTTATTTCCACACAGGGACAGGACTCCTCATAGGACTACTACAATAGATCGTTGTGATCTACTGGTTTAGTTTAGCTTGACTAGTTGGATTGAAGGCAATGCATTACTTGCTATGATGCTGCATAGATACAATAATATGTGATGATGAAGAGAGTAGTTTGTCATGAATCTCATGAAATCAAATGTGTGGAAGTTGAACGGCGGAAGAATAAAGGAATAGTTTGGGATGGACAAAGTTCATCTTTATGTTGAGTGAAAGTGACAGAATGAAATCAACTACATAATTAGCATAATTGATACAGCACAAACTATAAGGCACTTTTACTTCGAGCCTGCTTTCCCAAATGTACAAATACATTACTGCCTGTACAAGGGATTTAAGTGGGACTGTAGAACGGTTAGACGTTTGAAAGCTAAATTCTATCAAACTTATATTTTAAAGTTGAAACGTCATGTGGATTTCTCGAATTGGTAAACAGTTTTAATGTATATTTTACATTTCTGTGATCGTAAGCAGTTCCTTCGTATTAATTTCCAAGTCGCGAGGTTCAAAGGAAGAGGAAAAAGGACAAGCGTATCATTTACAACTATACTTTCAACTCAAAAACTACCAATCATAAAACTAGTTTCACACATTTACCTTGGGGTTGAAAGGTTTAATTTAATGTGAGCTATTAGCTGAACAATAAGAGGAGAGGGCTTGGTTTAATTTCTTTAATTAAAGGTGCTTAGGTGTAATGAACTGCTTCCTCTCCCCTTCGGATCCTTGCCGTAATGTAAGGCTATGAGGTATTTCCCATAATTAGTAGAAAATTAAAAGCGACATTTAATCACACAGGGACACCAGAACCAGAAAGCCTCCCCTCTTCCCTCTCCTCATCTTCCACAAAGTCCTTTAGCCGTCTGATGTATTCAATGGATGGTGGATGAAGCCGATGAAGGATGCTGAACCACCACCACCATGTGCGTACTAGCGTTTGTATCCTTTTGGTCTTTGATGCTATATCATCATCAAAATCCTTGCCATCATCATCTTCATCATCATCATCCATGTTATGAAATTTGAGAACACATTCTCAAGTTACTCCTTCAAGCTTCAGCAGCCCATATTGGGATTTATAAAGACGGAGATTCTACACTATTCATCAACAAGCTAACAAAACATAAATCCCTGTTTTCGATAAAGAGGTAATTAACACAGTTCATTATTCCTTAATTGTCTTTCAAGCAATATTTTTGAGAGATTCACTCACCATCCTCATTAATGTGTTATTTTTGGGGAAGTTTGTTTCTAGTACTTGGATTATTATTATTAATAAAAGGAATTCCATGTCATACATATGTTTGTATGCGTGTAGTTACATTACCCTAATATCATATCCCACAATGATTTAGGGGACGTAATATTTTGTCTGACTTACGGTTATGGGATTCTGCATCTGTCAGAGAGAAAGAGCTGTTTGGTTTGGACGTTTGGAATATTTGGATTCTCTATTCCCTGGAATAGTTAGCCTTCTGACTCTGTTTTGTTCTGTAGCAAAGAGTCAAAGAACCCACACACACACACACAGCTCATTAATTTAACTTGTTAGTTTTTTGTTTTCACTTGTAGTTTTGGTTCAAGCCCCACTTGAACTGTGGCACGCGACTTTCCAATAAAGACTCACAACCGCCTCCACTCATCATGTAGAAAGCTTGAACGTTACAAGTAGGATGGATTACATTTGCAAGTGATGCTTTCAATCCATTTATTATGAGAGATGTTAACAATCCCTTAATACAAACTGCAGAAGTATATTTGTATTTGAAGCATTTTAAAATAGGAAGAATTGATCCTAACGAAGTTTTTTTTGGTGGATCTAAACAATTGAAAAAATTGGAATACTTTTTTCTAGAATGACCGTCCAGACCTGACTTTGAAAAGCAATTCTTTTGTCCGTTTTGGGAAAAAGAACGGAAGGTGTATGACATTTATTAGGTCGAGGTCGAGATGCTTGGCTTGTTCTTGGTAGTATTTCTACCAAGTATTAATTACTGCACTCAACTTTGCAAAATATAATAGCTTTCTCAAATGTATGACAGACTTCGGTTTGAAGGACCTTGTCCGCTCACTTTTGTTTTACAAACCAGACATTTGACATCAAAAGTATCCATGCATTAAATCTAAATAAGCTGAATGAACCGAACCTGCAGCACAAGACTACTTGACTGCCTTCCCAATATTTGTAGGGCCATTAATACCTTACAGAACAGTAGCAGTTTTAGTAACTTATTAGTATGACCTAAATAATGTCTTGTATGCCGTATATTCCGAAGATTACTTTGGAACCATGTCACAAAATTACCGTCATGTATTCAATTAAATCGGAAGAACATTTAAGAAATCAACTTCAAAATTGAAATGACTGATTATGGACTTTATGGAGATCCATTTTTCAGATTAAAATTCCAGTCAAGAAAATTGATGTTATGACATGGGTACTTGATCTCAAAAATAACCATTAAGAAACCGCTATTGCCTGCCTGCCCACATTCATTTTTTCAGAGTCAGATTGACTCAGTTAAAAAGTTGTGTGAAAAGGTTTTGCGAAATAGTAATGAGTGTTTAGGACGTAGATGAATTGATTGTGAGTGATAGAGGAGCAGATGGGAGTATCAATAATGATGATTTAAACCGAACTCTGAAAGCGAGGGGAAAAGGGCACTCCGGGAGCAGAGAACAATAACCAGAGCAGTACTTAATACCAACCAGTAAGTGGGTGCACTCCACAGAGATCATATTATTACTTCTGCAAACCAATCATTTATTTATTAACTCACGACCGTTATTCACTTCACTAAAAATCAACTCTATACAAATATATATATATATACATGGGTACATATACCCGCAGTCCACAGAACTTGATGGGACTTGCTTGCTAGTAGGTAACAAGCTACTACATACAAGGAGAAAATAGACGGGGGATAAGGACGGAGATGAAAAAAAGGAATCAAGCCAACGCCCTTTATGATTGGCTTTTTTAACTTTTTATAACTATGTACTCATGAACATACTCTGTTGAGTAGCAGCATACGATTATTGCTTAGATTCTGTAATCCCTACTAATCCGCTTTACAAACTTACAAAGATATATCCAGCAAAGCTTGCACTTACTTTCCTGTTTGGAATAGTAGGAATCGAATTCCATCCGTCAATGTTCGCCCTCCTGTACTCTATTCTTAAATGAAGTTTGAGCATTTACAATGGAGGATCCTGATACGATTGGATGTTTAAATTTATTTTGGAATCATGCAATTAACAGAGTTCATCACAAACTGTGTAGATTAAGTTTTCAAGTTGACAATAAACTGTATACGGCAACTTTAAATCCTTTTGACATCGTTTTGCAATGTGAGAACATAATCTCGATTTTTCCATAGTGGTTTGGGTCTTTGTAAATATGCAGAAGTAGCCGGAGATGTGAACGAAAGTATGATCGGCATAATTGGTAACGACATGTGCATTAAATATACTAATTCTACTGATGAAGCTCGATACTATACAATGGCTTTGATACAGTTTAAAGGCTAATTTCCATACAAACTAAAAAAAACTCTTCACCATCACCTTTAACGTCCTACAGTGGAGGTAAAGTTACCAGTTTGGTTGGCCAAGTGAGAAAGCAGTTAGGATGTCAAAAGGGCAATCTATGCAGTTCAAAAAGTTTACCTTGTCTATAGTTTAAGTAATTTAGGTACACATTGCATTGGATTTTATATTTGAACTTGGGGATCTAGGAACGGTGGGTAGGAAAGGGAAGAAAGTTCCAGGAAGTGTGGCTGAGGAAACAGGAGTTGTACGTTCCGCAGAGAGTCCGACTTTCCGAGAGACAATATCAAGAGGGCAATCAATCACGATTTATATCTATCGCTTTTGGGATTTTGATTCAGGATTCCAAGTCTTAAAACCTTTACCTTTTCTTCCATTATTAATTTATCGCCCTTTCGAGGCTTGGAAAATCCTTGCTGTGGTACTCCATTTTCAAGCAATACATTCCCAACCTCATCTCAAGGGAATTTTTCCGCCGAGTGAAATTTTTATTTACATATATACATCTATCTTCTACTTTTCCTGAAACACTGAGGCTTTCATCCTACTCCCTGTTCCCGTTCCGACTGCTCCATATCAGGATTGTGGTTCATACAGTAACGGTCTGTATAAGTATAGTAAACCCTCTTTTTACGACCATGAATATCTGGACGAAAAAGTGGTCGTTTATGGAGGGGGTCGCAAAAAGAGGTG